>CAKAOH010019969.1:0-21634 GCA_916701665.1 Sebastiscus tertius
AGGCAGCGGAGGAGAGGCTCCGGTTGCCGGTGTCTCCCTGCGGGCGCAGGAGGGTGAGGCAGGAAAAGCCAACACTAGGATCAGATCTAAATCATGTTCATGGAGAGACCTTGGTCTGGTCAGCTAACATTACTGCCAAGCAGCTGAAATATAGAGTGATATTGTGCTTTTAGCTGACGTGTGTCGCCTCACTGTTTTGAGCGATGCTCGTTCAGGTCTATTTAGAGTGAGCAAGCGCGAGCCCGACGCTGACTTTCGTTGATTTCACGGCCACAGGTGTCGCTGTTAAGAAGCAATTCTGAAAGTTACAAATAGTCCCTTTAACAGACATTTCCAAAAAGAATATTCACTGGTATGCATACTGGGCGTCACCCAGGATCTAAGATTCATACAACGTAACTGCAACATCCCCCTTTTGACTTTACACCATCAAATACTGGTCCCACTGTACAGCAGTAATGCTATTCACAAAATGTGATATACAAGATCAGCAAGTTTGATTAAGCATCCGACACCAGAAACTACAACTCAACACTATTGGTGCATAGGTCTTGACATTATTTCAGTATCCCTCCTGCCTACATGTATTTCCTCTCCATATGAGTCTTCCCTAGCACCTCATCACTGAACTGGTACGTCAGCTTCTTCTTGATCTTTTTCACCTCTCCAGTTTTGCCATAGTTGCGTAAGGCACGAGCCATCTTCTGATAGGTCATTTTTTTGCGGTTTCCCTTCTGGAACCCCCAGCGGTGGGCGAGAGCCTCCTTGTGTTTGGAAGAAAACTGGAATGTCCCTTTGTCTCTGTCCACCCACCAGATACTGTCCTTCATTTCGCCGTTCCTTAAAAGGTCCAACAGGAACTGGTACAAACGGATCTTCTTTTTACTGCCTGTTGGAAACACCAGAGAGTTGCAATGTTACTAATTTTAAACTTCTAGCAAAACAGCATAAAGCCCTATTTATTAGAGGTGGCATAGTGACAAATGGGGTGGGTCGATACTGTTTCTGATAGTTTCAGCCAGTCAACCATATCCGTTATAAATATTGTGTAAGAGATCTCAGGCATTAGGCAAATTAGCAACAAAAAAGGGGGGCAGATGCGAAATATATGTTTTCTATGTCCTGTTTTTAATCTTTAATACCATGTAACTTTACAAGACAATGACATGACTACAAAAGAAATTCTTAAGAAGTACTGGCAGATGTAATCATTCTTGAATCACTGTTTTAGTATTTTCCACAGTCATGGTGCTACGTGGTAGTTGACGACATATTTAACTGGTTTTGAAATAGGTTATTAAATGTTAAGATAAGACGTTTGGGGGTGTATACGTTTTTCTCATCACTTTACAAATGTCTGTCTGTACCAATACAGAAGAATTGATCAAACTCAATGTTTGAGTGCTGAACTCTAATGAAAAACTTTTAAGACACCTTATGGTTGCTATTACTTATCTTGCAATACATGGTAATCTAAGGACCATGAATGTTGCCTCTTTGGTTAATATTTTTGGAACATCTTTCTGAGATAACCTGAGCCAGACATATGGTCTCTACACTCGGAGAACCGTGTTTACTTATTTATTTGTCTGTTCTCTATCCATCTCCGCATATTCCAAATGTACATGGACTCTGTAAGGCCAAGTTCAGATTAAAAATTGCATTGCATTAACAAAACTGCAAAGGGCTAACTTCAGTGTAGTAGATGACATACAATCACTGCTACCGAAGTGCTCACAGAGCTGCTTGAATAAAAATGAACCTCATTTTCCAAAAAACATTTGGCTACAGGCCCTGCAGATCAGACACTACTCAGGCTCAGCTGGTCCTGTCACATCCTAAACTGACTAAAAGAGGAAGTGGAGAGCACGCATGTAATCGCAGCAGGACATGTCCCCCTCCCCAATATGTAACAAATGGAAATGTCCCCCCCCCAATATTTGTAATGAATGTTATCAAGTGCCTCAAAAAACTAAAAGAAAGCTAATCTTCTCCCCTCAATATTCAGTGTTAAACCAACTGGATGCTCACCGATCTCCTCCTGCTTCCTGTTGGTGTTCATGTCGACCAGAAATATTAAACACCACAGCTGTGCATGCGGCCATGCACAGTTGATTACTCACAGGTCTACTACACAAGTAAAAAACACAGTCACTGATGCACCCGTTGAATATAAACCAGTGTTTGTTCTGCTCTTGCTCTTGGTTTGTCAGTGTAACAGACTGGTGGATGATCTGAGTTTCTCTAAGTCGGTTGTCTTTTGAAAACTGGGTCTGTAGTGAGTGTGTCACTAAACTGTGAACCGATCATTGTGTTGGTGGTCAAAACGCACACACTCGGTGTCCTGTGTGTTCAGCGTTTTACTGGATGTCCAACATGTAGCTGCTGGTTAAAGAGTTAAGACTGAAAATGTGTAGTGTTTCGTTGTTTTTACATGCTCAGACAGCATATGTCAGGTGTGTGCATATTTGGATACAAATAGGAGCTAGTACAGCCTCATTTCCCAGATCAGCAACATTGACCATTAGCGCTTTATGTAAATGTGCTGATGGCTGTCCACATTTATGCAGCAGGGCTTGGTTAAAGTAAACAGGGCGGACCAAAAGGTCACTGACAAGGTGGCACCTCATCAGAAGGCCCAAAAGGTATAGCCACTGGGAATAGCCTGCCATTCTCCTAGTACACCTGCTGGATTATTTCCACAATCCAATATAAACATCCAGCCTTGGAGACCAAGAACATTCTAGTTTATAACACACAAACAACCACTCTATCTTTTTGTGAGCCCACTTCTGTTAAAGATGCATGACCAGCAGTGTAAAAGCAGTTGCGCAACTAGTAGCTCATCCTAAAAGTACATCTTAAATTGTCAGCAGAACATAAAGCTGACATGACTCAATGCCAGATCTCTGCTATCCCAATTCGAGGAAGACAACACTGGCCTGCTGCAACACTGCTGAAGAATTTGAAAGTAAAACTCATTTTAGTTCATGGTCCACAAACTGCCCAATTTGATCTCAAGTGGGCCTGACCAGTAAAACCGTTGGATAATAACCTATAATTAACAACACCTACAAATTCACTTTCTTTTAGTGTAAAGAAGTACATTCTGAAAATCTTCACAATTAATGAACAATCCATTTGAGATGTCTCGTTGATCTCTCAGCTACGACTAGAAACAGACTGCTGTTTCCTCAAACCTGCCAACAACTTATTTATCTTCTCTGTTCTCAGTTGTCTTTGAAGTTCTTGTATTTTCTGCCCAAATAAGTCGATAGTGGCACCGAATATTATATTCCTTGACCACTGAAAGGTGCTGTGAACACACCAAGAACACTGGCTTCCCATTTACCTTTATGAAGAAATAGGAACTAGTCCATTTTTCTTGGAAGAACTGACACACTGTGTCCATTTTTTCTCCTTTTTGACAAAAACATTTTCCACTGGCGGCTTCTGCATGAACAGTCGCCTACGCTTGACAGTGTTGCATCACGTATCCTGTACGGGAGCACGTAGGATCTCTGTATAATAGCATATCCAGCATAGGGCCTGCTACTCTTATTAGGAATAAAAAAAAGAATAGCAGTGCATTTTATTGAAAAATTGGAAATAATGGTACAGTGTGTAGGATTTGGCTCCATGTAGTGGTGTGGTTGCAGAATGCAACCGACTGAGTACCACTCCGCTCACTCCTCCCTTATCAAGACTGCGGTAACACGAGCCACAAGTCCAAAACCGTGGTAGCGCTGTTCGCCTCGCTACTTTAGGAGCAACGGATGTCAGACAGCGGCTGATGGTACCACAATTTTGCACTCTGCAGCTCACTTCAGCACAGTTTCACAATTGTGTCGGAGACCTACGGTGGCCTTCAGATAACCTAAAAAAGTGAAATGCTCTCTCTAGAGCCAGTGTTTGGTTTGTCCGTTCTGGGCTACTGTAGAAAACATGGCGGAGCAACATGGCGGACTCCATGAAGAGGACCCGCTCCCTATGTAGATATGAAGGACTCATTCTAAGCTAACAAAAACACAACAATTCTTAGTTTCAGGTATGAAAACATAGTTATGAATATTATATATAATTAATAATTATAATTATTAATTAATAAATATAATATCAATTTCTGCTAACAGATCCCCGGTAAAATAACACACTGTTCTTCTAATGACTTCTCTGCAATTTTCACACTTTGCAAAGTGGGCCGGATTGGACCCTTTGACGGGCCAGTTCTGGCCCTCGGGCCGTATATTTGACACCCCTGATCTAAAGCAAGTCCAGTGACTTAGCACTTCTAGATATATCATGACCTGGATGACTGAGAATCCTCACATGGCCAGCACAGTTGGTTTGTCTTAAAGTATCCGTGTTAACTGCTCAGTAGTGAGCTGCAGTGCTCCCCTACAGCATATATGAAATGGTCTGTAAATCTATATCCTTACCCAGCTCTCCTGATGTGACATAAGGGACTCGCTCTCTCAGACACTCCTCATCAGACACCTCCAGTGGAGGACTTCGTGCTCCGTGCTCCTCATCATCAGAGCTGCGCTGGGACACGTGTGGTGGATACACGGCCCGAGGGAAGAACGCTACCTACAACACAGGAGCCAAAGTTCATTAACATCTACAATAGTTTAAGCTTAGCTTGTTGACCATATTAAAAATCCCTTTATGTTGATCCCAGGTTTTGGAAAAAATAGTTTTCCATACTGTATGAGAATGTTACACAATTAAACCAAAAGAAAAAAAACAAACAATCAAAAGCATCATTTTACCGGAATCCAGCATGACATGTTCAGATTTTTGGGGATCTGAGTGGGAAAATAAAGCAAATAATGTTTGGCTGTAATCGTTGCACACTAAATCCGGAGAGTACATTTACTCAAAGAGTAAGGTACTTGTACTTGGTTATTTCCATTTTAAGCTATTTTATACTGCTACTCCACCACATTTCAGAGGGAAATATTGTACCATTTAGTCCACTGCATCTATTTATCAGCTAGTTACTATTTTTCAGATTAAGATTTTTCACATAAAACATATTATCATATATCACATATATAAAACATGATGCATAAAGTAATGTTTACATGCTAATGCATCACTAATAATGACCCAATCATATAGAAATATAACACTGACAGAGATAATTTTGCTTAAATAATTAAAGTATATTTCTTTGCTTAAACTTTTGTACTTTCATTTAAGTAAAGTTTTGAATGTAGAACCTTCACTTATAATGGAGTATTTTTGTTGTATGGTATTAATACTTTTACTTATGTAAATCCACTGAATACTATTTCCATGTGATATATTTATATATATATTTTTATACTGATGATTTTCTATGGCCTATTATTATTTTAAACTACAGTTAGGCCATTCAGAGAGATTACTTTGCTACAGATATATTATACTGTACCTAACATCAGACACATATTCTGGTGTCTGTGTGGGTTTGCACTAAAATCTTCTCACTATAAGTGAAAGAGGCGACATCTCTCTCTCTCTATGCATGAGCTGCGATGTGTGGACGCTGCTTTAGCTGTATATGCCTGGGTGGGCAACATGTGTCAACGTTATCAACCTTCATACACACTTACACGTGAATTCTATGTGTGAACTGTGGTTTCCACATAGTTTTCTCATTGATGTATTATTCACAATAACAAGCCTAATCAAACTGAGGTTCACCTGTGAGCAGTGCTAGATGCACATAAGAACATTACATGAAATTAAATGCAATTTAAATATTATTTCAATGTGAATAATCAGTTTTTAAACTATCATGTATTCCTGGAAACAACAATAGGTGTATGGACACAGAGGTTCTTCAGTACTGCTAAAGATTCAAAGATCATATGCAATACTACTATATGTTTGATGTTTAATTACTTTTCATATACTATATCTGCTTATTCCAGCACGTCATTGACGCTACATCACACATTAGGACATATTTAAATCCGTGACACCGCATTGTGACCTCAAGTGGAAAAATTGTAGGTGTGTTCAGTTGGATGTATTTGGCATGTAGCCTGTAATCTTGATTAGAATTTAAAATATTAATAATGGAACAACAAATTAAATAGGTTAGTGAATTTGTTTTTACTTAAGTTTACATTCTGTTTTAAATTCACTTTTTACAGTCTATATTTCTTCTTTTAAATACATGTAAAACACCTTGATATTGCCACAAGTGTTTAAATTGTGCTGTGTACCCAAATTTTGCCCTTTTCACCTTTGCTTATCTGCAAAAAAAAGCTTGTAATAATGGGCCAAACACATGATATGTGGCAGTGAAGTGGTTTGAAAGTTGAAAATGTTGACTTGGTTAGAGACACTGCACTTGAATGCAGTCAAAAACCAGATACCAGTGTTCTGGTTCACTGGTTCACAACTGGATGGGTGAAGCGTGCAGTTGTGATACAGTGAACTTAACTGAGCCTCTCTATTCAAAGAGAATGTTCTGTTTAAACTGAAATTAAAAAAAGAAAAATGCCAAAATTAAAGTTTTTCTTGTAACTCAAAGATTCACTTCCTTATTTGTGTCGCAGGACCCTAAAAGGCCTCCAACTCCCTGCATGTTCTCTTGGATTTGAAACCCAACAGTGAATTGTGTTGAGTTTGAAGACGGCTACAGTGAGCTAAAAGGATATTTGGATATTTAGAGGTGTATATGAAGGTCATAAAGCCGCTATGTGACATGTCCCATCAATCAACAGCTGTCTGTTCCTTGGAATTCTATATTTTTAGTGGAATTAGTACTACACAAGCCTTAATTTAGTCAGTGCACTGAAGCCCCTGGCTAATAATACAGTATATAACTCACCAGTAACTCTAAGATAACATTACTTTATTAAAAAAAAATACTTTGTACAACACAACAGACACTTTTTAGTTGTTAGTTTTCTGCATTTTAATTAGATTTAATTTGTTGTACACGTTTTTGTGTGCAACTTACACCCATGCGTGTAATAATGTTGCGTGTTGATGTACTGTATGTCTCTGTGTTCCTTTAATGGTTTTGTTGGGCGACAGAAGGACTTACCGGTTGCTGTAACACGTGTGGATGTGCCCCGAGATTTGGATCGAGCAGGTTTTCTGCGTCGTACCGTATGGCGTCATGTCGTATGAGGCTGGGCGCGTGGAGAGCCGGCACACTCTGCAGCTCTGTGAAGTTGGCCTCTTGGAGGTTTTCAAAGTCGCCAGGGTGTACGTGAGGGTGAGCGTGGTAGTCCCAGTGATCTGAAGAGAGAGAGAGGTGAGAAACGGCATAGTGGCCACAGCTTTATGTTGTTTCTTATCATCACTACTTTCCTGTCTCAACAAAAGGACTGCACTGTATAACTCCAAACAAAAAAGACAGAAATGAACCCTAAACAGTTTCATACAACAGTCATGAACATGTCTTTAAAGTGAAATACATGTTTAAACAGATAGAGATGACTCATGGAAAAAGCTTTGTCATAAGATATCTGAAACCACTAAGTCAAAAACAAATGGACTTGATGACAAACGGCCTACTCATAGTGCTTAAGTTTGCCTAAACCGAGAAATGAAGAGAATAATAAAGAATTCAGCATGAAGCTCTTTCCTGTTTGTTGTCTCACTAACA
This sequence comes from Sebastiscus tertius, assembly GCA_916701665.1. Lineage (NCBI taxonomy): Eukaryota > Metazoa > Chordata > Actinopteri > Perciformes > Sebastidae > Sebastiscus > Sebastiscus tertius. Next base: position 7,616 of record CAKAOH010019969.1, read on the forward strand.
GCGTTGCCACATCCGTTGACTCTGAGTTTGCACTCTTAGAATTGAACAAGATAATTAAACAAGTCAAGTAAAGTTCAAGTTTTCCGAATTTCGAAGTGTAACTATAGAAATAAAGGAGAGCCAAATAATTGAATACGTATTTCACATGCACATTACTGAAACTACAGTACTACTACTGCTATACTACTGTATACTCTGTATACTACTTGATAATAAATCCATGTCACACATCCACTGTAACACTGTAAGATCATTATTTTGTATATGTGGTGTTTTAATTTGTATTTTTTTTAAGGATATTAGATATAGATATGAGCTAATTTTATCACAAAGACAACTGGTGCTTTCTCAGTGGGGATGTTTTTTGCTATAAGGTTTTTTTCCCCCCCTATTCAGATTGTTTTGGTGTGATATTCAAAACTGTTGATTACAAGAGAAAGTAAAGCACCTCTCTTGTATCAACAAAACCCCATGGGGCGCAAGTTTGTTCTATGTCTGTAAGTCGTAGCGGCCGAAAGAAATGGCATCTGTTTCCTGTGTTCCATACACCCTAATGTGGTGCGCTCCAGCTGCACACACTGCAGGCTTTTTATGTACAACGCACCAGAAAAGACACCACATCAGGTCATGGTGACTAATTTGAAGATTAAGGCTAGAAATGACAGTATTTTCTTTTGTACTTAAAAATTGAAAGCATTGTATTAGAAAAAAGATTTATGTCATTTTGTGTTTTGCACCATTATCATCATCATCCATTTGCATTTTAAAATGTTTTTAATTTAAACATCACTCACTGTAATTTAATAGAAACAAGTTGCAATGCAAATTGAAACACTGAGACATGACATCACAAGAGACAAAAATGTATGTTGAAGTAAAACTCACCTGCCTGGATATCTGCCTCTAGGACATATGGATTATAATATTCTGTAATTTGGTGTCTGTAGATCTCAGGATCGTACATTTCTTCTGAGTGCTGCAGGAGCAAACAAAAACACTTTCAGCCACAAGATCTCATGAAAGAAAGAAAAGTCTTTTACTAAATGGTGATGGAGATAACACACATTCCTTTAAAGGAAATAATAATACTCACCATTTGTCTTATTAATAAAATGTTCACATTGTTTCTATATATGTTTTGTAAGTCAGATGAAGCATCATATAATATCTGTGTTATAATAACGACTTTTTTTTTTCTTGCCACTGCTGTTCTGAAAGTTTTGAGTTTCATTTTCAGGTCGCCGGTAGTATAAAAGACTCTTACGGTTTGTGTGCTCTATTCAAATTGAAGTAGACTCACATTAAGTCATCTTATTTGAAATAACACTTGTTGTCCATCCTCTTGACTATTAAACGTGTTTTAATGCTGCATTAAAAACAAACAAATAACTCGGGGAACTCTTTTAAGCTTCAGAAGCTTTAAAGTCTCTCCGGAGAATTTAGATAATGATAGAAATAAAAGATACTTACAGGCGGGATGAGGTAGCTCTCCATTCTGTATGGATGCAACATGGAGACCTCTTGTCCAACCGACCGACTCGCAGACACTTTGCAGGCAAAAACGCTCTCACAACCTTTCAAAACTTTTGCGGCACCATTGCACAATGTTTCAAAATTTCCTCTCACTCAACGAAAACCAAAAAATCTCTCTCTCTCTCTCTCTCTCGCTCTTATTCTTATAACATACACTTTTGACCTGAGCTACTCTCGGAGGCCTTCAGCTGTGTCAAATAAAAAGAAATAAACAAGGCCTGCTGTTTGACTGTAAAATGAAAAAAGGAACTTTTGACTTCTGTAAAATTTCTGTGGGTGGGAGCAATAGAGTGTGTCTGCTAAAGGTTCCTGGTCATTGATGATTTGTCAGGGGAGACCATGAAACTTTTCTCATTTATCAGGGTCTATATACTGTCCCCTCCCTTAACAGCCAATCATTATCAAGTGATTTCCTCACTGTCAGTTTCTCCCCCACAAAAACAATCATTGAGCTGTTGAATATTTAATGTTTTAAGTTTGGTTGACTTTATTCATTGCTTGTGCATTTAAAATGTTTTTCATTTAAATTATGGCATGATTTGGTCTCAACAGCAGCAGAGTCATACTGTGCAAAAATGTGGTTGTTGCCATTCAGGGCATTTATAAGCAGTATATAAGCATTTAATAATAGAGAGTTTATTGTTTTCCCCACCCACCTTTATAAGCAGTATATAAGCATCTAATAATACATAGTTTATTGCACACTATGGTGTAGTTGTATGCAGGTACAAGGACATTTTAAAGTGTTTATTAAAGTTTTTTTTTTTTTTGCTTGTTTGCTGATGCAGATAAGTTATAAATTAGTTATAATTTAGAATTAGTTATAGTTAGTTATAATTTTTACAAATACTTTAGATTAATACACACTTATAAATAAATATAAATATACTGTATGTGTACAACTACATTACTGGCTTATAATTTCTAAATTTGAGGTTTCAAGTTAAGTTAAATCATTTATTTATTTATTTACAGGTTTATTTGACAGAGACCACATATAAAAAGCATAAACATCACACTTAAATTCTGATGCATTATAAAAAGATATAGCTTAAATTAAATTAAATATAAATTAAAAATAAAATACTTTTCCTCAACAAAAATCATCAAACAACATGTTTTAGTAAGTGTAAACAGTGTTACAGTGTAAACCGGACGCAGAGGGTGACACTTTACACTGGTGAAGTGTAAGTGTCACCCTGCACGTCTGACTGCAGACCTGAAACTGACGGACTGAAAGTTTGCACTGTAGACAAATGATTAAAACATGTTGTGTGGTGATGTTTGTTGAGGAAAATTGTCAACGCACACTCACCCTCAACCCCCACCCCAAACACACACACACACACACACACTGCTGGAAGACAAGATTAAGATACAGTATCTGTGGTGTAACCACACTGGAGGTAAATGGAGATAATTATTATCACAAAGAGGAGATGCTGTAAGAACTCCTTGGGGGCAACTGAGTCCCTCTGCTACTAAGAAACAAAAAGTCTGTTTGTTTGGTTCAGTAATGCACTGTTCTGAAATATATCATGGTTAATCATTGGGTCTACTGTATGTTCATAAGGCGTTAGGGCAAAATAAAAGTCAAATATGTTGGTTTCACCAACTGTAACGACTAAAAATACTGCATATTTCCCAGATGCAGAGATAACTGTTAAATAGTACAGTAACAGTGCAGCACAAATCTGAGTGTATATTGTTAGCGCTGCGTATCTAAGAGGAAGACTGCAGCATTGTGATAAGGCAATGCGCTAACAATATTAGTTTCTGTATGATTAAAATACAGCAGGTTATGTTTATCCTCTAACGGAGGTCAGTGTGTTTATTCCCATGGGTGCTGAGATCTCAGCTTAAAAACATGGTCAAATCCTCTTTTAAATACTGCTTTCAAACTTTATGCGACATAGTCAGGTACATTAATCACAAAGGAAGACTTATCAGAAGCTGCAGCAGATTTGTGATTGTCAGACATATTTACAAATAGTTGTATGTATGCAGATCAATCTACGACATTTATCTTCTTATGCACACTCAATGTTACATGCTGTTTGACTAAACTGTAAAATAGTTGGTTTAGATAATTCTGTCTTTATATGACATCCTGTTTTCCTTGTTAACTGATGGAGGACCATAATCGTCAGAGTCTCTGTTTGAAGAGCTGTTAAAACCACACAGACTGTCGGCAACCTCAACCGGCCCCATGTTAATCACAGCTGGCTGAGCAAAACTGATGACATATAGGCTGCAGTAGCATTTTCCGAGAGTATTAATACACAAAGTGAGCTGCAGCACGCCAGGCACTATTTCCATCACAACTATTCTCAGTGAAGCCAGAGGATAACTTTTTTTTCCTGTTTTTATGGTGACTTTTTGTTCATGTGCAACAAATTGACTGAAAAGTGCCCGTTTTAAAACGCATTCTATGTTAATGTTTTACTGAGTAGAATCAAACTTACTGTAAAATACTAAATAAAGATTGATCATTTAACAATAGGTAAGGTTAACATTAGAGTTGCAAAGATTAACTGATTAGTTGTCAATTATTAAATTAATCAGCAACTATTTTGATAATCAATTAATTGGTTTGAGTCATTTAAAAAAAAAAAACAAATCAAAATTTTATGATTTCAGCTTCTTAAATGTGAATATTTTCTGGTTTCTTTACTCCTCTATGACAGTAAACTGAATATCTTTGAGTTGTGGACAAAACAAGACATTTGAGGACGTCATCTTGGACTTTGGGAGATTCTGATCGACATTTTTCAACATTTTGTGACATTTTATAGACCAAACAACTAACCAATTAATTGAGTAAACAACAGATTAATCGACAACGAAAATAATTGTTGGTTGCATCCCTAGTTAACATTGAGAAGTGTATTATAGCACTGTATTGTATGTAGTGAAGTAAAAAATTAAGTAGTGTAGAAGTATAAAGCTGCATAAAATGAAAACACTCAAGTTAAGTACAGGTACCTCCAAACTGTTTTGAAGTACACAAGGCCTACTCATATATACAGTATATCCTTTACTTGTACCACAGATCATTTTATAGGAAAGCCTTTACTTCCTACATCCGGTGAGTCAAAGAGTTACGTCAACTGTTGTGGTAACCCAGTAGAACAAATAATCTTCTCCAGTTTTTTTATTCAAATGTATGCACATTACTTTTTGATTACTTGTAGTTTGATTAATTGATCTGGAAAAGTACCGAAGAAAATCATACACACTGTCGATTACTTGTGCTCATTCTATTAACGATGTTTCAGTCCTCTAACCTTTATCAGGTAATATTCATAGAGGCAAACAGCACCGGCCGCTGTGTGCTGGACTTTTGGGTTCTTTCGCAGTCAAGGTTTTTGATCAAACGCACCTGTCTGTATGACTTTCTGGAGAGTAACAACTCTGTGAAAATTGAACTAAATTAGAAATAAAAGGAGTTATTTAATGAGACTGGATTTTTAAGCAGTAGGACTGAGGCGCTGCTTTTGAAGCTTGACCTCAGAGACCTTCACACATTATTGTGAGTAGTACTTTACTTGAGAAATTGATGTTTCGCAACAGTTTTAAGGAATGATTCAGTTGAGAAAATGCATTACTTTACCCGGCATGGGTCAATAGAGGTATTAAGGTATTAACGAAAGAAAGAGATGGTCAGAATAAAATATTGATTTTTATCACTGCTGCATCTGCTGGAGTGTAATTTAAAACTGTATTTATTGTTTCAAGTGTTGTTCAGTTCAGTTGTTATATAGTTACCATATCTGCTTTATCTTTTAGCTAGACTCAAAATTAACATTTGAATCTAAAATAACTATTTTTAAAATGATATCTCTTCTTTGTTTATGTGAAGTCTGGTTTTATACACAGGACTATGTCTGTTTATCTTCCTTGTGGCCTGAGAGATGAAGTACATGCAGAATACAGGCCATGCAGTGACATATTATTAAATGAGGAACTGGGAACTTGTCTTTCAGATTCAGTTCCTTGAAGGTTGTCTTTAAATGAATCCATTTACGTGTCATATGGTCAGGATTATCCAGACCTCTACACGGGTTGGTTGCCTTGTTGACATCCTCTGTAGCAAAGAGCAACCAAAGTTTTAAATGTTGTACTGGATTTTGCAAGAAGAAGATTAAGAGACATTGATAAATAACGTTAATGTTAGTGGTATAAAACGTACACTTTACATAATTGACATTACTGTGAAAGACATATTAGAAACTACAGTAAAACAGAAAAAGGCGGATAACATTTTTGGTTTAATTACATCAAAGGCATTTCCACAAAACTCAAAAATCAACTACCAGTACTGTCACAAACCGTCTTGTGTTTTTCATTTCTTACTAACAAATTGTTAAAGAAACGCAATTGATTCATTTTAAGCCCAGAATGTGTTGAGTTAGGCCTTTAACTCGTCTTTTTCAAGATTGCAACATCATAAAAAGGCTGTAAACCCTGACGGATCACATGCCGTGCATTGTTTTTTTCCAAAATGTTTCCATTGGTCATGTGCATATCAAAATCAGATTTATTTTCCAAGGACGTGTGCACAAACAGTACAAGGAAGTTGACTCGTTTTTTTGGCATCTCTCTCAATGTGCTTATGCAGAAATAAAAATAACAGCTAGGAACAAGGACAACAAGGCTGGACAATAAAAGTAAATAATAGACAGGACAGTTATGTACACATGCATGTGAAAAAATAGGTCTATATATAAATATTACATAAAAATATATATAAAAAGCACCAATGACCAACAATGGAAAAAGAAATAAAAAATATTATTTTAAATATGATTTTATGATTTTACATTGACTGTATTTTTGTAGTGACTTTGACTGCATTGCCAACATACACTCAGCGACCACTTTATTCAAATGCATGCTCATACAACGGTTCATATGATATCTTACCAAAGGTTATTTCTCTTCTTTTAAAGCGTTTTCTTACAACAAGAGTGATCGGTGCGCCTGTGCAAGCCCCTGCAGTGCAGAACCAGTTGTTTAGACAACAAAACTACTTGGTTAGGTTTAGGAAAAGGTCTTGGTTTGGATTAAAATAACTGCATTTGTTACGTAACTCAGCCATATATTCTACCTTTACTAAGATAACACTGTTCAGTTTTGATTGCCACTGTCAGGGAGGTATTCATTTATTTTTATTTTTGTGTGTATCATTGAGGTTGTAGTTTATACGGAGAGGTGTTTCTAATGTGTTGCTCAACCCATTTACAAACATGAGGGGTGAAGAATATTACAAATTGTCTACACAATACAATCGGATACAACACCACTACCTACAACTACTCAGTAATAAAAATAAAGTTGAATTAACACCTTTGTGACAGTGTCACCGTGATAATGTTAATAACGTGAACATTATAATCTTCATAAATGTGTAATTTGTGGCAGATCTGTTGGATTGCATGAAATATTAGGTGTACAGGTGTTCAGACTCCTTCAACCATGGAAACAGGATTTCAGGATTACAATAGCCCTGCAAAGCATGTGACTCTTACAATGTCCAGTTTTAGCTAGTCTGTGTCATTTCAACTCTGTTATTTCTGCACCCACACTGATTCACAGCTAACAAAATAACATAAAAGCCTCGTATGAAGCATGTAAGCAGTGATGGAATGTAACTTAATACATTTACACAAGTAATGTACTTAAGTACAAGGTTGAGGTACTTGTACTGTATTTGGGTATTTCCATGCCGCTGTATACTTCCACTCCACAACAGTGTGGAGACGACAGTTAGTCTTCAGTTATAGTAACAGGTTTCTTTATAAACTAAGATTTACATAAAACGCAGAAAACGTATGATGAGCTTGTAAAATAAGGTGCATTGTTATAGATTAAAGGACCCAACAATAAATAACATACTTAAAATGATCTTACAGCGTATTAACTACTTACACATGCATCAGTAATGGCCATTTTTCTGCATTGAGTACTTTTACTTTTGGTAATTTAACTACATTTTGGTAATAATATTTACATGCATTTAACAGGTATAATGTGTTAGTTGGCTTAAAAGGTGCTGGTAGGCAAATTTTGTCAACTTTGAACAGAACCAGGCTAAACTGTTTCTCCCTTTTTTTTTGTCTTTGTGCTAAGCTAAGCTAATCAATGCAAAATAATAACAGGCCAATACAAAAAACACTAATGGTACGTGTCCACAGGGGCGTATTTTGGACGCGCTTTCGCCTCGCTTTCCAGCATTGATCGCTTAATGGGCTGCCACTAGGTACTCGGCACTGGGCATCTGATTGGACGAACGCTTTCACTTATGGGCCGCTGCTCCCAGCTTTCAAACCGGAACCAACATTGCGACTTGTTTCGAAACTTTTTTCTCTTATATTATGGAAATAGTTTACCGAAATGTGTTTCTGAAAACATCTTAGTCAAGAAATAAGATCGACAACGGTTAGTTTAAAGGCTTTTGGGGAGTTTCCAGAGGCGGAGTGTCACACCCAATGCCGCTGATTTGCATAAAGTAGCCTAGATCTCAACTATGTAAATGAAGAGCGGCCAACGTGACGCAGCATGACAGTCCGTCTCTCGAAATGCAACGCTAAGGCTACCAGAATGCATTTTACGACTGCTTACATAGACAATGAATGGGATGCGTGGAAAGGACGCATCCTGGACATGTACCATAACTATGGCCGGAAAAACTACTAGGGCTAATGCATTGGATGGCCTTACACTGAGCAGGTGTTCATGTTATTGTGTCCACCAGCAGTGACTGAATGGACTACTCTCACTCTATAAAAACAACATGTCCACCGAGATGCACAAAGTAAAGTTGCCAGCATTGTTATATTTGTTTTGAAGTGTGACACACTGTGAACTTACATACATATGACCTGCAGTAGATCTGACTAAGTGCTACTGTCTGGTATGGTCCCACCACAGGGTGTAACTGAGCACTTCACAGTTTTCCGTCTGAATGCAGTCACAAGATACATATCTTTGATGGTTGAAGCCGTCACAAACAGTTACATTGGCACCTCTTAATACATGTCACACAGTTTGGCCCCTCGAGTCTTTGGGCACGCTGTAAGGAGGTGTCAATGTTCTCATCACTATCTTTGTATGCACTTATTTTAAGAGGCTACTAATATCCCAAAGGTGCTGGTACAGCTACTGTAGTCTTCCTCATCAACTGCTAGTAAGACAAAGTCACAGTCATTTCTCAACAGTCCTGGATATATTTATTGTGCTGTTAAACATTTTTTTTTGCTGACATTCAGAGTTTTTCTCAGACATGCAGGGAGTCTCCATAGATTCAGTCTCATAAGATTTCAGGGTCACGAGATTGTGCCAACACAGCCTCGCAGAGGGGAATGACACGCATGACCACTGACTGTGGAAAACAGGATACAGGCTACGTCGCAACAGGAAGTGTTGCACTCCTCCTCGGCAGAACATCAGTTTGACCAGAATGACTGCAGGTTGATGTCCACACTCTGTAACTCCTGTGGCAGTATTCAAATTTCGTAATCGTCTTCGCTCACCATTTCTTCTGAGCTAGTTGAGTAATTCAGTAGAAAAAAGAAATGTTTTGTCAAAAAAAAAAGAAGCAGGCTGTACTATTCTTTATAATGGATGCATACATACAAAGAATAATATTGTTAATTGTGTATAGCAAAACAAACATGTAATTATCCAAGACAGTATAAAGTTAGATTTAGTAGGCTTATATAAATAACATAAAAAACATAAACCACCCCAAAATAACTGAAACAAATATTTCTTGCTGATTTGTGCATCTACATGTTTCAGCTTTGCACATGAAAAAAATGTAACCCATTTGAATTGATCTGTCAGGTCAAACATTAAAGATCAATTTTGAGGACCGAGTTTAAATTAGCAGGAGTTATCTATCTATCTATCTATCTATCTATCTATCTATCTATCTATCTATCTATCTATCTATCTGTCTATCTATCTATCTATGTTTGAGTTAAGCAGGCTAATAGTAAAAAACCAAACTAATTTAAGACTTGTATAAATTCTTACAAAATTCAAACACAAGCAAACAAACAAAATGCTGTTCTGTAAATAATAAAATGTAAGTAAATAGTGCAAGTAAAGTCCTGTTTACCCGAATTATCAGCTCATAAACTCAACACTGTATGCCTACAACGCACAAAGTAATACTAAAACACCATCTCATATCAGCATGCTTGTATAAGGAAAAGCAGGAAACGCCCACGGTTTCACTCAGAGAACTAATGTGTTTCGGTCTTACCGTTGCTGTCCGTACAACATCCAGTGATGAGCTGTAAGAGGTCTCCGCAGGGGAGCTGTTGAACTACTGGAAGCAAATTGCCAAAGGTGGTTGAAAAATGCAGGCTTTCTATATATCTCTGAATTAGCAGGGGAACTAAAAACTTCCTTAATTCTACCAATTTAGGTTGGTAACATAAGGCTTCTTCTTCTTCTCCTTCTTCTCCTTCCTTATTAAAACAAGAAGGTGACAAACTCTTCCTACAAAACAAGTTTTACGGCTGTGAATGTAGTGTGAACTGCTGATGCTGATGAGTTCAGTTCATACAGTCACATCTTGACATCTAGAGTCGAAAGCCACATGGCCTCCATTAGATTTAAGTGTTCATTTTTAATTTGCTGTATATTAACACACAATGACATAACAAAATGACGTCTTGTGTCAACACTGCATGTCCACTAAGGACCTTTTTCTTTTCGGTAAAGAGTATAATGTATATTTCATTTTTCATGCAACAACTAGCAATGCCGAGTGCTTAAATATATTTACAGTTCGAAGTGATGCGGTGAACATATTTTAAAAGAAGTTTTGTCACACTTTGAATTCAATGGCAACGTGCACTTTTTTAACCCTATCAACTAAAAAAAACAAGATGCTTCCCCTTTACTGTAACTCACTAATTTCAATAGAAGGTGCAACTATATTTCAAAAAGAAGAGTGATAGAATATGAAAAAAAAAATCATTCTGAATTTACAGAACTATTGGTGAAACGAGGCACGCATTTAGGTGTGACTAACAGATTCTATTTGGATAACTCTGAGACCAAGAGTGTCACAGCAGCTGTAGCACCCTGCAGAATAAATAACAAGCATTCAAATCAGCTCATTCATTTTCATTTGATCACACTGAATGAAAGAGAGGAACTCATTTGAAAAACAAAGCAGTCATTACAGTACTATGGTACCATTTTGTGTTCAGAAAACCACCTTTCATCTGCAGGAGGTGCAGAGTGTCAACGAGCAAATACAGTTACATTTATGTTTCTATGTCTCTGAAATGTTTGCTCATACATAATACATTGCAAAGTGTTTTTAAAAGACACAACTCATAATTATCTAACTATAAATCAAGTAATCTCTATCTGTCAAATGATCGACTTCACACTTGGCGGGTGTATTGCTCAGGACCCAAGGGAGTGCTGTGTTGAATGTTGTGCAATTTGGCCAGATGGTGGCGCTATAAAATTAACTTTACGTTTGGGCCTGTAACTTATGAACCGCAAGTCCCAGAAAAAAAAAAAATCTTTTTCCACCATTTTAAATTTTGTCCAAATCAGATTTTTTTGCTACTCCTACAAATTTTGAGCAATTGTAACCAAAATTGGTGCAGAACCTCTCTGGACCAAGCCGGAAAAAAGTTACCTTTCGGATTTTTAATATTCCATACAGTTTTTCCATAGCTTAAAGTAGCTCAAATGCTGTGGGCAGGGCATATATAACAAAAAATGGCGTATCTGCTGAAAATTCTGTGCTATTACCACCACATTTGGTGGACATGTGTAGGTATGCTGTCTTAGTGAACGTGACAAATTTGGTACCATTTGGCCAATAGGTGGCGCTGTAGCAGCATCATCTAACTATAAAGAAAGTATTCTCTGTCTGTGTATGTATACACTGTATGACTGCCCTTCGTATATCCCGAGAACCGTTCATACAATCGACTTCACACTTGGCGGGTACAAGCAGCCATACCGCGGTTCTCGACAGCGCTGCAAGCAGAACTTCGGACGGGCAAGCACTCTGAACGGGCACTGCACTGGTATAAACAAAAGCCTTTTGCAACAGCTAAATATGTATTGTGTTTGTTTTCTGCACTAAAATGAAAAAGTAACTGTCTTTAAGAACTCAAGTGAGCTAGGTGATCTTATGTGATAAGGTCTACTGTATATGCATATAACAATTCCAGTACAGAAATGAATGCAAATGTAATCTAATTTTAAAAAACAGAAATGCATACGCAGATGATTTATTATATATTGACACCCCTGCAGGCCTCATTACAGTGTGAGCCTCAATTTACCAGCAGATGGAAGAAACTGTCATGTTGACATGCAATGCAGTTTTATGCCGCACGTTCTGAGCTGTCAACAGCGACAACAACATCATCAGTGAGCCTGACAAGCAATCCAGCAAGCATCTACAGGGTTGTATCAGCCTAAAGCTGGATCCACAGAGTGGGCTTTTAACAAACTTCGTACTGTTTCACACACGATTCTTATGAAATCTGCAAAAACAAGTGAATATTACATTGAATATTTCAGTTCTGTGGGTGGACAGTCCACAGAGAGGGCCCATGCTTCCTGGCTGATAGTCACCAGAGGTTTCAGTGGCCATCATGTGTTTCACAATGACATGGAACGGTCGCTTGACATGCAAGCAAGGGGACATCCAGCCCTCTCACTTCTTATTCCTGATTCCTCATTTTCTCTGGACTCCACAAGATTCAACTATCAGACAAGGTTGTGGGTATTATTAGACAAGGGTGAATCACAAGGCACATGGACACGAACGCACACGCACGCACACACAAACAGACACACACACACACACACACACACACACACACACACACACACACACACACACACCATTCACACTGAGTTACTTTTTTCTATTTTTTAACCCATTAGAATACAATTCTAGGCCTGATCTTCTTTCTCAATCTCTTCACTAACATTTGAGTTTTTGAATATCTTCATTCCTAAACAACACACACACACAAATTTGCTACCAAAGGCATAGCAAACGGTGTGTGAATGAGTATTTAGATTAGATCCTGATGGGCAAAGTTGGCTCCTTGCATGGCAGCCTCTGCCATCAGTGTATGAATGTGTGTGTGTGTGAATGGGTGAATGCTGACATGTAGTATAAAGCACTTTGAGTGGTCGGAAGAGTAGAAAAGCGCTGTATAAAAGCAAGTCCATTTACCATTTACCATTCACAAACACGCGCATTTACACCCATATAAGGCTTCGGGCCCTTATCCCACCAAAGAACCAAGTTCCTCTTTCTTTATGTATTGCTCAAGTCAGACAAGGATGACTCAGTGCGGATATTAATCATGTTATTTTTTTGTTATCTTCACATCTCACTCTGCTAAGTCCGCCTGTCATAGCCACAGTTAGCCAGTGTCTATTTTTAAGAATCTGAGAACTTAAAGATTGGTTAGACTTCTTAAATGTTAAAAACAACATCCCTAAAGAACATGCCGTCCGTTTGACGCCGACAATGTGTTGTTGAAAGGAGTTCATTATCATACATTTGCGTATTTGAGCCCTTTTATGTTATTCATCATTAAGGTATACCTGAAAATGTAGACCAATATTATTCATTCTGCAACTCCCTTTAGACATCTCAGGATGTGAGAAAGTAAGTTAACAGGCTTTTTCACAGATGAGCCAAAATATGAAATACAGGTGGACAAGTCCTACTCCGACTCAGGAGAGACTGCTGATTTACAGTACCAGTGTGTTTAGCAAGTGCAAAACACGGTTAAAAAGCAGATAGAATGTAATTGCTGTGATAATATAATGACAATTGTTTTCTTGGCTGCTGTCAGGGCAAATGTCATTTGATAATTTATGCAGTAAACTCCTGCCACATGCACCACCTGCTGGTCAGGCAGATTACTAAGAGAACATTGTTCAGTCGGACCCTATAGAGGTGAGGTGGGGATATGGGTGCTGACCACCTGGGACCCAACCATGAAAGCAAACTGCTTGTTGTGGACTTTGACACATTGTATATTCAAAAACAGATCTAATACTTTTCCTGATTGAAAGACAGTTTAAAAGAAGAATAGGTATTCAGATCCTTTGATTAAGAAAAACTACCAATACATGCATTGTAAAACTACTCCACTAGAAGTAAAATCCCTGCATTCAAAACAGAACTACTGAAGCTACAGAACACTGTACACCAAAACAACCAAAGAACAGTTTCTTCCCGCAGGCCGTCACTCTGATGAACACTTAAATCACTCAATACACTGTCACTGCCGTTTTAGATTAAAACTCTTACAGTCTATAATGCACACATTTTTGTAATATGTACATATTGTCTGTCACGGTCAATATAAATCCTACACACTGTACATACAGTATGTAGACATGTATACATGCTGTACATAATCATCTAGTCCATGTATATCCATCAGTATTTTTTTGCAGTATTTG
>CAKAOH010019970.1:0-15451 GCA_916701665.1 Sebastiscus tertius
TTTTTTTTTTTTTTTTTTTTTTTTTTTTTTTTGTATACATAATCCATAATCATTGGCCATCAGACTTTTAAATAGATAATTCATACAACACCTTCTCACACACAATTATATCTTATACTGTATATACTGTATATGTTCTTAATATGCCCTTGTACAAAGTATTTCCTTTTATAATTGTAATTCAAATGTAATTGTAATGTAAATGTAATATAACTTATTATTTGAATGCAGCCTCCCAGCAAAAAGTAATTCTCATTATTGTGGCTGTACCCGGCGTGACAATAAACATCTTGAATCTTGAATCTTAAATACTAATGTCTCCATTTTTTCTGTATACATAATCCATAACCATTGTCCATCAGACTTTTAAATATATAATTCATACAACACCTTCTCACACAAAATAAATGCTGTACTGTATATACTGTATATGTTCTTAATATGCCCTTGTGCAATCAGAATCAGAATCAGAATCAGAATCGTGTTTATTGCCAGGTGTAAGAGGTATACACTAGGAATTTGCTTTGGTTTTGTTGGTGTAAGTAAACAGTATAATAAAAGAATAGATAAAAACGTTAGAATAAAATAAGAACCAATATATAATATACAAAATAAACTATAAACAAAAATAAACATTACAAATGTAATATAAGCAAAAAGTATTTCACACGATTGTACCTGTATAACCGGCGTGACAATAAACATCTTGAATCTTGAATATTGAATCTTGAATATTAATGTCTCCAATGTTCCAAAACAAAAAGTGATAGCCCTGAGCATATGCACGCTGCTGTACTCTGATCATGTAAACAAATGTATGAAATTTCAAAGGATTCACTTGAGTGCAAATTGTGTGCTGCTGACCTTCAAAATTCATCTTGTAGGCTCTCCCATTGGTAAATCCTTATATATAAGATGATTCTGAGTCTGCTCCCACAATACTTAAGTGTTTTAACTACGCAAAAAAATTGTGGACAGTATTCACTGCATTCACAGGACCTCTTTGTGCTCTCTGGACCAAAAGCTCGGACCCAAATTGGTGTGTTTTACAATGATTTTTTTTTCTTTTTTCTCTGTATACATAATCCATAATCATTGGCCATCAGACTTATAAATAGATAATTTATACAACACCTTCTCACACAAAAATATATCTTATACTGTATATACTGTATATGTTCTTAATATGCCCTTGTACAAAGTATTTCCTTTTATAATTGTAATGTAAATGTAATTTTTTTTATTTTAATGGAGCTCCCCAGCAAAAAGTATTTCACACGATTGTATCTGTATAACCGGCGTGACAATAAACATCTTGAATCTTGAATCTTGAATCTTAATGTCTCCAATGTTACAAAACAAAAAGTGATAGCCCTGAGCATATGCACGCTGCTGTACTCTGATCATATAAAAAAAATTATGAAATATCAAAGGATTCCCTTGAGTACAACTTGTGTGCTGCTGACCTTCAAAATTCCTCTTTGTATATCACAGTTGTGATTAGTGGCTGTCCCCATTTAAGTGTCTGCAGCATATTCTTTTTATTTATTTATTTTATTTATTTATTTGCACATATATAAAACTGCACAAAATCCAGTACAAAAAACAATAACAAAAAAGGAAGAGTGATCTAAACTAACAACAAGAAATACACAAAATGTGCAGAAAAATCAACCAAACAGTGGAAAACAATGCAAAATTGTGAGATGATGACATAGCATGAAATGTTGGAATTCGGGACCATTAACAAGCAGCAGTACATCCTTTGTTGCAGTGTTTGTTTTTATCTTGTTACCACAAATCTCTCTGTCTATCTGTATACTTTCATACATGTGCATAAACCACAATCAATATGGCCTGCATGCACTCTCACAATGTTCTACAGATGTTGGTCCCAAAGGTTAGAACGGAGCTAGGCAAAAAAAAGCTTTTAAATACGCCGCTCCTTCTTCCTGGAACAATGCACAGAAGGACACTAAATCATTAAGTCAGAGCTGATTACTATGAGGGAATTTAAGTTCATTTTAAAGGATGGAGAAAGTGGCACTATATAGTTCGATGTGATTGCTCTTGATTTTCTCACTGAATTGTTTTGAGATTGTTTTTGCATTATAGCTGTTTTTTTGTGCTGCATACAAACTGGATGTCATGCTTGTTCACTTGTGGTGTGTGTGACTGTAGTATTTGTCTGCTGGTATTGTTCGTTTTTATTGTTGTAACAATGTCTGTGCTGCCCTCTCGGCCAGGTCACTCTTGGAAAAGAGATTTTAATCTCAATGAGTTTTTACCTGGTTAACTATATATATATATATATATATATAATTTGGTGAGATAAATCATTTATTATGGTGAAAATAGCCTGGAAGTAACCAAGTTAACATTGAAAATATAGCTGAGGTAAAGCATTTGCATGCAATCAGATAGTGAAAGTCTAACGGTAGCGCTATCTTGTTACCATAAATGTAATAATCTCTGCTGGTATCACAGATACATTTACAACATCCCTTCTTTATTTCTCACACTCTGTGCATCCTCACAAACACAGAACAACCACGACTTCAAAATAATGTAATTTGGTGAGACAAATAATTTATTCTTGCAAAAAAATGGCCTGGAATTAACCAAGTTAACATTGAAAATATAGCTGAGGTAACGCATTTGCATGCAATCAGATGGTAAAAGTCTAAAAGGGTAGCCTATTTGATTAACTGTGTTGTTGTGTGATGGATTATTTGGCAGACGCTGTGTGCTACTGCAGTCCACTGACTCTTTTTGCCTCTGCTACCTCAGCCTCTGAGCTGTGTGATCCTCCCACTCCATTATATCAGTGCTCATCTGGCCCTTTGTCAACATCCAGAGACCTCCCTGTCTAATATCTGGTGCCACACATTCAACCACCGCATTGTAATTTCCTTACATAGAGCAAAACAAGGAGGATTCTAGGTGGTGTCATTGTCAAAAAAACAGTGATTTTTGGGGGTGGACAGCAAAACAGGTTTCAGTTTCAGCACAGTTTGTCTCTATTAGTTCATTTATGGGTGATTTCCCACATTCCTGCCTCTTTGCTTCTTTCTCCTCTAGCCAGCAGAAACAGAAATATGTGCTCCATCACTCCCACTGTGTGAGAGGGTGTTTTGGCTGCCAGTGAAGAAATGTGAAGCAAATTCCTCCTCTCCAATGCCAAGCTTTACGCAATATATGATTCATTCTACGGGCGAATATTGTGAATTGACCGACCTCTTCTCTGTGACTGTAAATCCTACTCATCCTTTTTTATTATTACATACAGTACATGCACATACTGTATACTGTACATTCATCAGTGTGAAAAATACATGTGAACATCTCTAGTTCTCCATAAAATGAGATTAGCAGCGTTTCCCCTCCATAAGTGTGAGACTAGAAGGAATACAGCAGTATGGTATCTGTGTGGGGGCGGGGAGCTAATCTGCAGGACAATAACACGAGGTTGCTAGGGATGTGAGCACAGCGGCAACACTGATAAATATGTGCCGGACCTGTTGGCATTGTGTAATTGCTTGGTTACTGCCATGCACAAGTGGCAGCGAGCTTTATCGACTGCCTTAGCAACAGCGGTGTTGCCTTTTCATTTTTGTGCGTGGAGGAGAAAGAAAATGAGCAGGTGGCTTTTACTAGAGGCTGCATCTAAGATAAGGATAAATAGTCTAAGATTTTCATCTTTTTTAAAAAAAAAGAAAAAAAGAAAAGCTATCAAGCTATGAATAATGACTGGATATCAGCAGCATGTTTTTTTTTACTTGCAAACCCCTTAGAATAAGTAATACGATAGTGATCCCCTGTTGCAAGTGAACATGCACAGAATAAGAAATCAGGCTGAGGCTTTCTTTATTTGCTATTACAGATGTTTGCAATTTCTTAAAATAAAAGCACAAAAATCCCAAAAAATATGTCTCATATGAGGGCAGAGGGATGCCAAACAGCACAGGTGACACACATCACCACACAAATATGAATAACACTCTCTTATGTCCAAGCTACATATGTTAAATTACAGCAATGCAAATACAGGACCAGACCAAGCTGACCTATAATAGCTGCTATACATTTGAGCCCATGCATCATTAACATGATGTATTATGTCTGCGAGACAGTGAGGTACAGAAAAAGAGGGAAAATGGAGCAAGAGAAGGGACTGCAGCTCAGCTCCACTGCCTGCTCAGCATGTGCTATTTTTAGATCCGCAGAAACAAAGAAGCAGAATCGCCTTTCATCCCCCCCCCTGCAACGATGTTGTTTCACCTCCAAATGTGGCACTCGAAGACAGTCTGCACCTCTTTGTAGCTATGTTTAGGCCTAACCTCAAATAAATGCCTTTCCATCTGCCCTTGAGTCGTTTTTTTTTTTCTCATCCTGCTATATTTGTGCACGTGTTTTCCTGCTGCATGTCTTGCTGCATGAAAAAGGGGCTGTTATTTTTTCAAGGCTAAATCTTAGGCCAGGGTATAATTAAAGGGAAACGCATTCTGAGCTAAGAGGCAGGAAAGAGCTCTGGAGTTCTTCAGGGAGATTTTATTATACTGTAGCATTGGATGGGGCTTGGAGGAGGCAGTAACACACTTCTAGCAGAATCTGATGTGATGCTGCTGTTAAATGGGACAGACTTTCATAATCAAACGCACCAAGTGGGGATGAGCAGAGACTGCAGCCAAGATGGCTCATGATCCACTGGGGTCTGCAGGGGAAAATCCCCCAGCTGGTCACACCAACACTGTCGTCATCGCATTAGAGAACAACTAAATAGCCTCTGCATGTTAGATTTACTGGGAAGATATGCCACGTTACATTTTAAAATGATTTTCAAAATAAACACATTTCACAGCAGGCAAAGCAGAATGTACAAAACTCTGAAAAAATAAATAAAGGTGTGCACATATCATATGCAGTGCTGGTGTTACACTGAATCTGTGACCGCAGAGAGCCAGCAAATCATGAGGTCACCATTTCTGAAGGCCTGAAAGCAAGATATGAGTTTGTTTTACAGATATAAGCTATTGTATTCTCTCAATGTTTGGTCAAAGAAGACGCATTTTCATATGATCCAAACGAAATAAACACAGTTTTCAAGGAGCCTCCTAAAATGGACAAAATGCTCAAAAATCTGGGGCCGGTGTTACACCGAAATCTGTGACCACAGAAATCTGTGACCGCAGAGAGCCAGCAACGCATAAGGTCCGTCATCAGAAAATGTGACCCTACTGTACACTGAAAATATTTCACAGAAAATACACAAAACTAAATTGTCAAAAAACATAAATTTATTTTAATGTTTTTATTTCAACGATATATTCACAAAACTGTAAAAGAAAAGTAAAAGATAGGGGATTTTCTGGCTGGCTCTCTTGCGGTCATAGATTTCGGTGCAACACCGGCCGCAGGCTTTTGAGCATTTTGTCCATTTTAGGAGGCTCCTCAAAAATTGTGTTTATTTTGTCTGGATCATATGAAAATGCGTGTGATGTCAGGAATGTCTATAATTTTATTTGTCCTGTTTTGATGCTTTTAATCATATGTTTCTTGTGTAAATTGTCTTAACGTTGTATTGTGATTGTTTTGCCCTTGTTGTGAAGCACCTTGAGATTTCGCTGTATTTTAAAGTGTGCTATATAAATTGAATTCATTATTATCATTATTGATTAATTTACCTACAAATCTAGTATATTTTTTGTAGGCAACAATTAAAAAACAATAATGATGGTGTGACTATTCTTTGACCAAAAATTGAGAGAATACAATAGCTTACATCTGCAAAATAAACTTGCTCTCAGTCTTTAATGTGCATCTTTTAGAAAAAAAAAAATGAATGGAAGAAGTAATTTGTAGTACATCTACAAAGAAAGAAAGGTAAATATATAACTTTATACATTTATTACCAAAAGCAAGGTATTTGTCCACACCTGCTAACATATTTTCAACATTTACACTTGTGATTTTAACAAAATAAAAGCACCACCCAGCATTCCATGCGACCAGTTTCTGAGGCTGCAGTGACCCCTTGTGGCAAGACACGGCTATGTTTCCTTGTCACAGTTTGAAGCTGTGGCCTCCACGTTGTCTATACACACACTGTACATTTGTAACATGGAAAGTCAGAGGTGTTTGAAACAACTGCTCCTGAATTCCTCTGTGGACATGCAGCCTGTAACAAACATAGCACCAGGCCCACAGTCCGGCCAATCAGAGACAGTTATTTAGAGGTACAGTTGAGATTCATTGTGCTCCACCAACTCATTTTAAGCATGACGACATTGTACGGGGAACTCATATTACTAACACAGGTATGGCAGGCATTCTGTTCACTTGGGGAAAGAGTTTAAATAAGAGGTAGCCAGCTGCCGTCCCTGGGAGAGACCATGTTGGAGAGCCACTGCTGACAGTTGTAGCCCAAAGTCTGGATTATCATAACAACACCGCAACAAGAGGTAGGATCTCACAAGATTGTATGTATTACCACCGCTGTTCAGCACACACAAAAGCTGAGGCTTACTGTAATTTGGATGTGCAAAGACATGAGATTATTACAGGCACCACAGAGGAACATAGAGACTGTATGTGCTCAAAGAGGATCCAGCCCACAACAGAGGGTCAACACACAGCATGTAGCTGGGAATACAAAACAGTGTCAGACTCACACATGTAAAATGGATTCATAAGGGCTCAGATTGAGCTGCAGTGTAAAGACAGCTTTGGAAATTTCACTGCATACACCCTCTTTTTTATTGAGTGCCTAGATGAATCTTAAGTGGATAATAATGATAGGAGCGTGCTGTTTTTCACTGCTGTGTTCATGGAACAACAAGACAGTAAACAAAATGCTCATAATTCAGTGATGAATGGATGACTGGCTTTTGACAATGTGTACAATAATACAAACTGCATGCACTGTTCACACTGGCAGTGTGTGCACCTCAGGTCAGTGTTTCCTATCTCTTCGGGGTGCTGTGCGGTGGAGCATGTGACTTTTTTTAAAGGCACCAAACACTAAAGGACACCTGACTAGGAAGCAATAATCACTGGAAGGACGAGGCAAAAATACATCCAGAGATATTCTTCGTCAAAGAGCGTGTTGATAGCAGGTCAGGCCTTGAATACCACAGCGCTGTTAAAACACGCAAGGTGAAAGTAAACACCTTCTGTACTAAAGGAACATTTCCAGGATCAAAGTTGAGCCGTCAGACTTTCAGTCTCGATATATGACACACCTTAATCTCACTTTTATATGAGATCAATAAAATCCAACGGAAATTACTAATAGGAACATAAAATCATGGATAGATTATGATACAATAGGCCCCTGGGCACAGGCGTGCACAGGAGCAAGACACTTGGACTGAAAGAGACACAAAACGACCATATCATTTAGTTGTATTGTGTCTCTCTGTGTTTTTTTTGGTCATTTGTTTCTCTTTGTAGTCAGTTGGCGTCTCTTTGTGTTTGTTTTGCATCTCTATGTGGTGATTCACATACAGTATCTTTGTAGTCAGTTTGTGTCTCTTTGTAGTTGTGTGGTGTGTCTTTTTGTGGTCATTTGTGTCTCTTTTAAATCAGGTTGCATCTCTTTGTGGTTGTTTGGTGTCTCTTTGTGATCATTTGTGTATCTTTGTAGTCAGCTTGCATTTCTTTGTAGTCAGTTTGTGTCTATTTGTGGTTGTTTTGCATCTATTTGTAGTTGTGTGGTGTCTCTTTTTGGTCATTTGTGTCTCTTTGTAGTCAGTTTGCATCTCTTTGTGGTTGTTTCGCATCTCGTTGTAGTTGTTTTGCGTCTCTTTCAGTGACGTTCTGCAGGTGAAGCAGAATTCAGGTGCTGCTGTTGGTTTAAAACCTGCAGCTGAACTTCAGTAATTAGTTCACACTAGAGATGAAGAGAGAGGCCCTCCGACCCCGGTAGGCCCATTCAGTGATCCATCCATGTATAAGAAAACACCTGCTCTACAGTTATATGGGCTGCCACATGCCATTTTGGTTTATCTCTCATTCAGTCACGTTTTTCAGTCTCACAATATGGGACAGCTGGAAGAAATATGAACCAAGGACACACCCATAAAGAGTATACAGTACAGTAAGGTCGGCCGATCCTATCTGCCTCTGGCACAGGATACGTGGTTCATTAAACTGATAATAGGAAAATGTGAACAATAAGTTCCTGCTGGGGTAAGCAGTTTCACACCAGTGCATTTCCTCAGACGGTCTCCCTCCAGTCCTCCATGTGGTGACACTGCAGACTCAGTAGCTTTTTAAATAAGCCGTGATATGAAGCAGGATGCAAATACACACAAAGTCATCTTTTCAAGTTGGTGACTTTCATTCAGAACCACTTTTTCTTCCCACCCTATGACTATGATATTATTTCTCATTCATTTAAAGGTCCAGTGTGTAGGCATCTAGTGGTGAGGTTGCAGATTGCAACCAACTGCTCACCCCTTCTCTTTACAAACGTGTCAGAGAACTAAGGTGACGACTGGTGGTACCACGGTTTTGCACTCTGCGACTCACATTACTGCAGTTTCATAAGCGTGTCAGAGAACTACGGTGGCCTTTAGGTAAAAACGCAAAAAGGCTCTCTCTAGAGCCAGTGTTTGGTTTGTCCGTTCTGAGCTACTGTAGAAACATGGCGTAGCAACATGGTGGACTCCGTGAAGAGCTTCCTATGTAGATATGAAGGGCTCATTATAAGCTAAAGAAAACAACAATTCTTAGTTTCAGGTGATTATACAATAATGAAAACATAGTTATGAATACTGTATTCCATTTCTGCTAATAGATCCCCCAAAATGTTATAAACTGGCCCTTTAAGTTTATAGCCATTTCACTTCAATAATTTCACTAACTTCAGTGGAATTAACTTTTTTATTGACTTACATGGATGAAATGTCCACCGTCAATTTTGATAATTGAGGAAAAAAAATATTAAATGACAAAATTGCAGAAAATAAGATGATAATCTTTAATAAGGCCAATCTGGAATGTTGACATTTTTAACACTTTGTTTAATGTTTTTAATTTGTTTCCTTCATTCAAAGCTAACTTGGAAGTCCCTACAAGGTCTGTCTGTCCTGTACATCATTAAGGAGAGTGTCACTGTCTATTCCTCATAAGTTATCAGGCAGGACGTCACCGCCACCATAAATCCAGCCTACATGAGGACACAGCTACAAATTCACTGCTTTAAGAAGTTGGTACAAGGAGTAAGGCGATCTCTCTGAAAGTGTGCGCGTCCCTGTTTAGCTGAAATCGATACAGTTATGTGTGGAACTTGAGGCACTCGAGTGGCAATGTTTCAGTGTGCATTTACGGAGGAGAACAACTGTAAAGTTGTAAGACACATCGTAAAACTCATGTAAGTGTGACCCTTCGTTGCATTTGGAATCATGTTTCAGAGAACAATCATGGTTTCCTTCAGATTCCCTTTGTCACACCGGGGTCGTCTCTCAGCAACATTTCCCCTAAGCAGCTGGGAATGTGATACAATGAGGAAATTACTCATCTAAGAGGAACTCGTTGGCTTGTTTTCTGACTAGTCTGCTCCTTGCACTCCGGCAAGGTTGATATACCCCACAAAATGAACACAACGTGCTTATTGTACTCACATGTTAGAGGACTGGATGGTGGCCTTCTGTATCCGTGCTGTGTTCATTATTCTGCATCTGAAGGGGAGTCAATAAACAATACGCTTTGATGGTTGATTCCCACTTGATTGATAGGTAAGTCATTACGGAGCACTCTTCTGATATACGAGCAAACGACCACATATAATTAATAATGTGGCCATGTAAATACATTTATCCTATAGTGCGTTTTTTTAAATAAATGCCTAGCAATCTCCAGAGTGGGTTTGCATCGACCCTCACCTTAACGCTAACCCAGAATAAATAACTCACAACGTCTCACTTGCCCATACATTTGCATCTGAATCAAAGCTAATGTTATTTATTGGTACAAAGCTGTGCTGAATTCTGTGTTTTGTGCAAATGGTATAGGACCGGCAGAGAGCGAGAGGAGGTACATGCAAGGTGTTGTTGTTGTGCCAAGAGAGGACCCAATGACTTTGTGTTGACAGCAGAAGTGTTCAGGATACAGCAGGTAGGTTTTTCATCAGCATTAACACCTTTCATCTGTGGCAATCTGTCATCTTGTTTACCCTTTGTGGCGTTTCTTTGTGCTCAAAATGAGATGTTTACCTGGTGGAGACCACTATATCAGAGGTGCTTCCTGTCCCAACCCTACATAACACTCTGATAACCAGCAAGTGCTGTTTGCAACAGGAGAGGCATATACTTAGTAGTTCTTTTGTACAAAACTAGTAGTGAGTTTGACAGCAACTATGCACCAAAGGTACAGTATGATTTGCCGTCTTGCGTGTTTGCTTTGTCACCGCTGACCTTGGGATTTCTGTTGTGTTTATGATCCTGGTAGTGAAAGTGTCTGTAGTGCTTCCAGACAGCTAAAGCATGGTCAACAAACTGCCTGTAATTCACAGGTCCTTTCAGCAATCCTTCCGTTCCGCCTCAGCGAGCAAAGGAGGGCGTGGATCATCAGGAAAGATGTTTTTTGTGGCGGGAGCCAAAAAATCAGCAGCGGCGGGCAGAGGAAATGAAAGGAGGTAACAGGTTCATGCCAATTCAGGCTTCAAAATTGACTTAAATTGCAAAGGGGAAAAGGGGACATCCATGGCCCGGGGAGAAACTCTTACCTATCATAATATTTGAGCTTAAAAATATATATATATAATAATGTCTCCTCATTTTCCTCATCAGTAGGTCAATCTACCAGAAATTTCGTGATGTAGATTTACTGGACAAGAAGAAGACGGTGAC
This sequence comes from Sebastiscus tertius, assembly GCA_916701665.1. Lineage (NCBI taxonomy): Eukaryota > Metazoa > Chordata > Actinopteri > Perciformes > Sebastidae > Sebastiscus > Sebastiscus tertius. The sequence goes on from CAKAOH010019970.1 coordinate 10,854, forward strand.
AGCTCTAAAGCCCGGTGAGGATCGTGCCATTTTTCTGGGACTCGGGATGATCCTCTCCTCAGTCGTGATGTACTTTGTCCTGGGGATCACTATATTACGCTCCTATGCAGACAGGTACTGGGCCTGTTGTTTGAATTGTCTTTTTTTTTTAACACCCTATAAAGGAGTTAACTTACTATTTCTGTAAGAAACATGTTTTATTCATCAGGTGTGCTTGTTGACAAACTGCTTTCAGTGCTCTCTCAACCTGAAAATTACAAAAATGAATACTTCAGGAACAAATTATACCTCAAGCCGATTTCATACCATGAGATCCCTGAAATGTTTTCTGCTCTTTTGTCGTCGTTGTTGTTGTTGTTGCATTAAATTGGATCTTCATTTAAATGCCAACCCAGTGTGTGGACAGAGGAAGGTGTGTGTATCGTGCTCAACTCCACGGTCACATCAGACGTGAACTGCTCCTACAACTGTGGGTCAGACTGCTGGAGAGTCTCCAAATACCCCTGTCTGCAGGTCTACGTGAGCGTCAATAACACGGGCCGTGTCAGCCGTTTATCTCACAACGAGGAGACCCAGGACACCAGCTCTGAAGTGAGTACAGCGCCAGAGGGGAAAACACCGAGAGTTACTGAACCGTTTCAAATGTTGACAACGGCTGTCAGATGTTGGCCTGATTGTAGACTTACTCTGCTCCCGATTCAGAAAGTGTTAGTCGATAGGATTTTTCCTGGTCAAGCTGAAAGGTAGCCGATTAGGCTGCTGTCAGGCTATTAAATGTGCATTATCGGTCGCTATAAGCACCGTAGATGTGGGTCAATAGGGGTCTTCTACACTCAGTATTAGGTTTTATCATCTATTCACATGGAAAATCACCAAAAGAAGATATAAAAGAAGATGAAAGCGATCTCTAGCAACCGTAGTATATATGACAAGAGCAGGAGCAGAAGCCAGGCCCTGGAGTATCAAGTCCCCAGGAAGTGCGCCGAGCTTTGAAGCAAATTTTTGTCGTGGCCAAACGGTGGAATTACAAATTCCGTGTCCGTCACGTGACACCATTGGGCCCAAAAATACTTTTGGGAAAGAAATGTCTGTAACTCAGCGGATAATTTTGTTTTAGGTAAATCAACTTCCCAGTACGAACACTTGAATAACCCTTATTTAAATCATTAGGTCCTAAAAGTTGGAAAATGCACTAATAGCCAAATCCAGAGTTATTTTCCTTCCTCCGTTCATGTGAATGAGTTAAAGGAAAAGTTACTGCGAAAGTGTTTTTGTTGCCTAAACCTATAGAAGCCTTTTTGTTTGTGTTCAAAACGTAACGTTTCATTCAGTTTTACATGTTATAATGTGTTGCTTTTAAGTTTCGCTTTCACTTTTACAACTTAGCAGGCGTATTAGGCCCCTAATGGCCCACATCTTTGGTGCTTATAGCAACCACCGACCGATGACACCTATTTAATGGCCTGATAACAGTCGAATAGGGTTTAACATGACACATGAAGGTGATGTATTCAATATTGTGAATTAAAAGAAGCTTAGCAGCCATCACCATAACAAAGACCAACTGATCGCCCTCTAGATAATCTCAGTGTCCTTCAATCCATGTCCTTGCAGTGTTTCTACGTACCCAGGTGCCAGAAGGACAGTGCGGCCATGCACGTCATGATCATGAACATCTCCGAGCGTCTGAAGGCGAACCAGCAGGTCCCCTGCTACTACGACCCCAGCGAGCAGCAGGAGACCATTCTCCTGACGCGCCTGTACGACCACAGCGTCGTCTTCCACACGCTTATGTGGCCCTCCTGCGTGCTCACGGGAGGGGCCCTCATCATCTTGATGGTGAAGCTCACGCAGTACCTCTCCAGACTGTGCGAAGAAATAGGGAAGATCAAGAGGTGAAATATACATGCAAGCAGCTGTCAAAGCGTATAGCGGTTTGGTGATGGACATAGTGACATGAGAGAGATTGTTTTAAACCAAATGACCTTGCTGTGACCTCGTGCAAACTTTCCTCTCCAGCTGACGCATTTGGAACAGCTGACTTTCTCTCCGGATCGAGGATGTGACTGTTTATAAAAGCGAACTGAATGTTCCGAGGCGGAAACTGTTAGACATGCAACTGGCTGTTATGCAGGGGAAAACTGTGACTGGATTATGCATGGTGTTAAAGCATTGTAAAATGTTTTATGGGCACGTGTTTACAAGAATTTGTTACACTTGTGGTCATAAATATGAGACATTATGAGCATGTGCTTGCTATATCACATACGATACACATGACGACACCAACCTGTATTTCAATTGACGGGAAAAAACACTGCTGTCTGTCTAAAAATGTCCTTGTTAATGTTGAGGAACAACTTTGAGAACTTCCTCAAACTTTCCTATATTTGGATGAGACTGTTTTCTGAGACAATAACATGTCCTCATCTGTTATCCGCACTCTCTGTGACCAAATTATATGTGTAGGTCTCTCATAATGAAAGGTATTCCATGAATGAACATAAGGTGTGCATAACCTGACATGATTTTTGTGTCGGTCATGACGTTGGAAATACTATTCTGGAAATGAAGCTCACCAAAGCACAATGAACATATAAAGGCCTAAAACACTTTGCACATTCTTTGTAAAATCAAAGTTTTTGAGACATTATTACACGATGTAAACTTGCCCAGGCTCACCAAACAAAGCTCAAAAAAATAAATTCCATGGTCACAAGTTCACTCTTCAACACAACAACTACTGCATCAACCTCCAGGTTATCTCATGAAACAAATGACATGGTGATTTTTTGCAGTGGCACCGTAGGCTACTAAGCGATATGATTCTTTGTGGTCACACATTGTGGCCTTACAGCAGAAATGAAAGATCATCTCCCAAGGATATTTGTGCACTAGAAAGCACACAGAGAGCTTCTGCCAAGACTGCACAATGTTCTTACATTTGTTTGCTTATTTTGAAGATAGAAAAGGGTTCAAAAACGTTTCTTCTTCATAGGGGTGTAAGAAAATATTGAGTATCGCGATACTACGTTTTGTGATGCTGTATCGATTCTCAAAAACGCAGTATTGATTTTTAATTAATAGTTTACATGCAAAGATGAACTGAGAACAGAGATGCACCATCTCAGTGTATGTGCCCTCTCAAAGTAATGCTATGATGTTGGATGTTACAGGGACTGTGATAAATGAAAAAGCAGATGATTACACTTTTTTACTAAGATTTTATGCATATGAAGGTGTGTTCTTTGCAGTTTTCTTAAAATTAGATTTAAGAAATTGCAATATGTCTACTTGCTTACAGTATCGTACGACAGAGTATTAGGGCCACATTGAGGGAACAAAAAATTAATCTGAGATTTCGAGAATAAAGTCATAGGTCTATGAGAACAAAAAGTCGTAATATGATAAAAAAAAAACAACTCTAAAAAAAATAATTCTCGTAATATCACAACTTTTTTCTTGTAAAGTTATGACTTAATTTTCGTAATATTACAACTTATTTTTCTTGAAATAGTATGACTTTATTCTCATTAAATTACAACTTTTTTTCCTCATAATATTATGACTTTATTCTCGAAATCTCAGATTTTTTTTCTCCCTCAATGTGGCCCTAATACTCCATAGTAGTATCGCAATATATCACGATATATTGAATTGTAACCCCTGTATCGTGATACGTATCGTATCGCCAGATTCTTGCCAATACACAGCCCTATACTTCTTCATCAAAACACACATAGGACCTGCTGCTGATTGGCTGATGGTGGCCATGTTTTTGGAGAATATCCTACATGTCCTACAATATATGACTGTTTGTACAAGGATGTGAAAAAATAAAGGTCCCATATTGTAAAAAGTAAGATTTTCATGTATTTTATATTATAAAGCAGGTTTAAGTGCTTTATAAATACTGTGAAAGTATCAAAACGTTCAATATACAGAGAAATACACACAGCCCGTATTCAGAAATTGTGCGTTTGAAACAAGCCGTTAGGATTTCTGTCCATTTGTGATGTCACAAATATACAATATTTAGACCATTACACAGTTTTAAACATAACCATTCTAAATGTGTCCCAGTTTATTTCTGGTTGCAGTGTATGTGAATAACATCAGCTGACAGGATGTAAACATGGACCCAAACTGTTGCCAGGCAACACAACTCTGTTGCAATTCTGTTGAAATGCACTAAAACGGACCATTTCAGACAGAGTGTGAATGCAGGTATATTCAGGCTGACAGTATGAGGAAAATAAAGTTTTTTTTTAACATTACAGCATGTAAACATGTTCTATTAGAAACACAAAATACAAGTATGAACCTGAAAAGGAGCATGAAATGGGACCTTTAAAGTTCATGTTGCTATAATGACTCATTCCTCTAAGTATAACGTCCAGCTGAATTCCATTGAAATGTTGACGTGGTTTTAAAGTTTCTCAATAAAAAAAACAAAAAAAACACAATGTCCCGTGTTGAAGCAAAACACTTCTACATACACATATATACACATATATACACGTAGACACATACACACATACATACATAAATGCATACATATATATATATATATATATATATACATACACATACATATA
>CAKAOH010019971.1:0-22150 GCA_916701665.1 Sebastiscus tertius
ACAATTGTAAGCTTTATATCTCCCTAAAACATGCAACGAGCTTAGCTGCAACGCAAACATTGACAGCAAAACTGCTCGTATTCATTTCATCATCCAAGGGTACAAAGGTAAGCTTTATATGTCCCTAAAACTCAGCTACCCTGCTGCCGAAACTCGGGATCGAACCAGGGACCTTTAGATCTTCAGTCTAACGCTCTCCCAACTGAGCTATTTCGGCACAAAACCTAGTAGTATGGAGGCCCCGAGTGCGCATGGAAAACAACATCTTGAAAAAAAAGAGACATAAATTTGTGGAAAATGCAACGAGCTTAGCTGCAACGCAAACATCGGCAGCAAAACTGCCCGTGTTCATTTCATCATCCAAGGGGTACAATTGTAAGCTTTATATCTCCCTAAAACTCAGCTCCTCTGCTGCCGAAACCCGGGATCGAACCAGGGACCTTTAGATCTTCAGTCTAACGCTCTCCCAACTGAGCTATTTCGGCACAAAACCTAGTAGTATGGAGGCCCCGATGGCGCACGGAAAACAACATCTTGAAAAAAAAAAAGAGACATAAATTTGCGGAAAATGCAACGAAAATGCAGGAAAATGCAACTGGCTTAGCTGCAACGCAAACATCGGCAGCAAAACTGCCCGTGTTCATTTCATCATTCGAGGGTACAAAGGTAAGGGTAGTGTCCCTAAAACTCAGCTACTCAGCAACTTAGCATCGGATTAGCTTAGCTGCAAAGCAAACATCCGCAGCAAAAGCACCAGTGTTCATTTCATTATCCAAGTGGACATAGTTAAGCAGTATGTGATGACACGGATACATGGATGGATTGCAGGGAACCGATGTGAACAAACAGAGACTTGCCCCTAATCAGGCCGCTATGACTCAGCAGCTCTAACCATCATCACAGAGTTTTCCCAAAAGACAGCCAAAAAACCCACAATCAAACCAGAGCTTTTCATATTTTCGTCATTCAAGAATGATTCGTTAATTCATTTTAAAAAATAACAGACAGATTCACTGATAATTAAAATAATAATGAAGTTGCAATGTTGATTATTCTGTAGGTTTATTTGTCAATGTTTTGTGGTTGTTGTTTCTTTGTCTTTTTGTTTTGTTCATTTGGTTTCCTTGCCATAGTCTGTGGCCCAAAATAAAGAGAGAATGTGAGCAAACAAGCGAAAGAGAGGGAGATGATGAGCCTATTTAGTGATTGTAAAAGTTGTGCAACCATTCAGGCTTGGCACCCACAGAACAAATATGCATTGTGACACTGTTGACATCGTATTAAGATGACACAGATAATAGTTACGTGGCTGGCTTCTAAATGATGCCCTCTGAAATGTCATGTTTTCTACAAGGTTGTGTATTCTGAAATGTTTTGTTTTAGCTCTCAGTCTATCTGATCCCAACAAAAGAAAAAACATGAAAAATCTCAAAGCAAACAGTCACAGCAAAGCTAAAGTTCATTTCATCATCCAAAGGTACAATTCACCTTTCAGACCACTAGATGGCAGAGCTCTGTAACAGTTGGAGCTGATATTGAGTGGACATGATAATGTCTGTTGTCCTTAAAGTGCCAAAGTCAAGTGTTGATCATGACAAAACAATTAAGTTTGGCTAAAAGATTAACGATAATGGTGTTTGTATAACTCTTTAATCATCCTGTGAGTGGATGATGCCACAGGTCCTGTCATAAACATTCCCAGCCAGATCAAATATTTGATTAGAACCACACATACAACAGTTGTGCATGAGCTCTATTGGTTAACCTAGAAATGACTGCTCAGTGTGACACTCAAATCAATGTGACGCTTGAGCTCTGTTCTCACTGCGCTGTGAGATCAACTACTGTATTCACTTTAGGGAGGATTGGACATTTAAATGGATGTACATACCAGACTGAAGGTGAGCAGCCTGGGTGCTGTGTATCTGTAGGACAGGTAGATTAAAGCCAGTCTTCCTACAGTGATGGAGGCCCAGAATACACTGTTCAGACAGCCAGCTGTCTTATGACCCATCAGCAGAGGAGGGGACACGGCGTAGGTGTAGACAAAGCCAGCGTAAGAGCCCTGCAGTGCAACAAACACAGCGGGAGGTTAGCACAGATGTCAATAGGACATTTCAGCCTCAGTGTAAAAAATAAAGAAAGAAAGATTTATACTGCAACATGAAAAATATCAATAGATTTTGTCACTCTTATTATTTTTAGCCTTCCTTCTAACTGGCACATCGTTTACGTTTTGGACCTTCAGTTCCCATAACGCTTTGAGGGATGTTAACAGGAAGTATAATGCCTCCATGTCTGCAATGTACCCATGGATGTAGACAGATGTAGTCAGACAATTATCAGTGGATTACTTTGAACTTCTGAAGTTATAAGGAGCGTCTTTTTTTCTATGATTTCTACCCAGATTTATGGATGTTAATACGGTTATCAGAGATATCCTCGGAAAGGGTAAGCCACACTGAACTTTAAACATATTTTAGTTTGTTTGTTCAGATTTAAATGAGTTATGAATCAGAGAAGGAGTGCAATTTTTTAAGCAAATTGCAGCAATCGAGCGCTAAGGGTATTTAACTTAACTGTCTCCATTAGCACAGCCACCGCTGCAGTTCCAACTTCTTACTGTATTGGTAAATGTGCCAAATCAGCAGCCAAACTGCAAGCATTACCAGCATGCACCTGTCCCTTTTACCTCACAGTATCTTTGCCTTACGTCTCTCCCTCTTCGCCCACAGCACGCTGTAGTATATAGTATAGTGTTAAATGTGTGTGTTTATATGTGTGTTAGCAGGAAGTCTCACTATAATCCCATCAGCGATGAAGAGGATGGCCCCACCCAGAGCGTGGAGAATGAAGAAAGTAGCAGGGCGACCCCGGAGTTTGGCAGGGTTACAGCAACCAAACACACTCCCCTGACCTGGAGAGAGAGGGATACTGAGGTCTGTCATTTCATTTAAATATAGTGGTCACAAGCACACATATATACTGTACGTGCATTACCTTGACCAGTGTACCCAGTGGGGTTCGCGTTGGAGTCTCTGTCCAGCAGAGGTGGATTGCTGCTGAAGCAAGGCAGCAGTCTCTCGTGGTACAATAAAGCGAACACTGCTGCTGGCACAGGGAGCTGCCAGGACACGAACACACACACACACATACAAAGAGGCTAATTGTTAACCAAGTCAACAGTCAACACTTCCTGTCAGCTGAGTCAAATTGCGACCCTTCCCTCATAAAAATAAAATCCTGCTTGAAACAGATCCAGTTCAAACAGAAAAACGCAGTGGCCTTTTTATGCCGAGCTTATCGCTTTATCTGAGAGGCAATATTGAAGCTTATGAAGAAGTACAAATAAGAAGAACAAAACTGAAAACAAAGACATAGTTCTGAGTGGCTCTGAAGAGCAGCAACACTGCTCAGAAATTTCATTATATCATTCACTTCCATTATGGTAATTTTCCCCCATGTAACTGTGCAACCCTGCATGGGAAGATCTAGTCATGGGATGCCTAAATCGTATGATTATGCAGCTGATATTGTTTTTTTCGTGTTGGCCTCCAGGTCCAAGAAGCCATCTGTATCACCAACTAATTATACAGTTATGTTCCAATGTTAAATTCAATTCTTTCAATGTTAAGATAAAGACAACCGCACGTGTTTGACTGTATTATACACACTCTGAGTTTCACAACAGACACAACAGATGATGGAACACATGAAAGACTCATGTTAGAAAATCACTTGTGAAATGTTTATCCTGCTTTTTAGCCACGCTAACGATGTGGCTTTAGGATTGGCAGTGTCAGTCAGTCCACCACTTTAATGCTAACTTAAATATCTCAACAAAAATAAGACCCTGGGCAAGTTGTAACTAACCGTAACTATCGCAAAACATGCAAACTGGAGAGGGAAACCATTAGTATAGCTCAGAAGAAGATACTCCTGGATTTATGTCGTGAGTAATCTTTAATCTAAAATAATCTTTGTCAAATCACACTACGTTCCATATCGCATACTTTTTCTTTTTACTTTAAGTACATACTTTTGCGTGCAGTATGCATACAATTTGGACATACTACTTCGTCATAACATTGCGCCTTAAACTTTGAATGCGCTATATCATCTGTCATTGCGGCCTCTGTCAAAACTGTTGCAAAATGCGACCGGATGTAGTAGGACATCCTGGTATCTTTGGCATTCTACATTACTATGTATTGGGACATACAAAATCTTTTTCTGGCATACTAAATAGTATGGTAGGGTATGGGCATTGGAACGCACCGCTGGTTTCACAGCTAGCCTGCCAACCAGCAGCTACAAGAGTCACTGTCATTTACAAGTAACAGAGCCAATAAATAACACTTCTACTAGAATGCATTGCATACGTCTCTGTCATCAATCATATGACACATGTAATATTGACATGAACTCACATTGATAAGAGCCATGATCCAGAAAGCGTACGACACCCTGGTGATGACTACACCCTCGGTGTGCAGAGGATACTCGGAGATGTTGCGTATCGTTGCTCCATGCCCGGCCTGGCTGCTGCGGAGGTGATTTAGGTCTGAGGAAGAGGAGGAGTTGGCGGTCCAGTTGGCACCCAGGACACAGGAGTCCTCTGCCAGAAAAGGATCAGCCACCAGAGGACTGACCAGTGCTCCCAGGCCTATGAAGAAGTGCAAGGCCTGGGGCGAGACATGGACACAGATCCCCTTATGGTTATACTGTCAGCTTCATAAGTATTTGGACAGGGACAACATTTTTGTTATTTTGGATTTGAAATAAAACAGTTAGTATATCTTTAAGCGCAGACATTCAGCTTTGATTTAAGGGTATAGAATTACAACCATTTGTATACAGAGACTCTACCTTTTAGGGTACCAAAAGTAATTGGACAAGATAATATGATATTACAGTTATTGTGAGGAACTGTTAACTGGTTATGAACCGGTCTCAATTAAATACCATTTAATGCCTCTATGTGACCTACATAAGTAAACAAGACCATCGGCGAGATGATCGACTATTTCTTTGTAGTTATTCTTCTTAATGTCATCGGTAGCACCGGGTCGGATTCCGCGGAAAAATCAGACAAAATCATGCAGGTTCACCAGAAACTCCTTCAGTGACCAGTCCTCCGCGGACGGACCCAGATTCGGTTTTGCTGCCGCCAATGGGATGTGGAGAGCTCTGTGCCCGGCAGCTGCTGTTTTGACTTTGTCTTTGTATTTTTGTATTTATGAGAATGAAGGAGGAAAAACACTGTTTCTAAAAATACTCGTCGTGTATGTGTGGTCTAGGCCTAATTTTATGGCCGTATAATGTTTATATGGCTAACAATCTACATCTGGCATTGGGTGGTGGACAGGTAGTAAGGAAAGGGTTTATTAAAGCTTTATTGATGAAAACAGCTGCTACTGAGAGCAATGAGACCAAACCAAACAGTATAATAAACCATAAAATCACTTTCTGAAATATGTTATTGCATAGTACAGCATATTGAACAGTACAGAACACACACACACACACACACACACACACACACACACACACACACTTTCACAGCTGTGGCTAACCCTTCCCCTCCCTCTCCTCCTCTGACCTGCAGGAAGATGGCGGAGTCCTTCTGGTACAGCTTCACCAGCTGGAGGTTGGCAATGGTGTCAATCACCCCCATGGCTAAGCCAGCAATCGCCATGGCGATAGACAACAGTGCCACGTCGTCACATAGCGGTATGATGGAAAACACAAGTGAGATGATGAGAGTGCAGGTGAAGAGGGCTAACAGGGAGGACAGGAGTCTGGAGAAGACACAGAAAGAGAAGACAACAGCCACAGCATTAGGCAGTATATTCAGACTGTTGATGACATTCAGTCAGTCATTAACCACCTGAGACCCGACCGACTTTACTGTCTTTCAGAGGCTGTAGCTGCTTCAGTTTTAGTGGTACAGATAACATAAGGAATCCATTGGTACCAACCATGTCATACTAGCTAACGGCAAGGAAAAACTGGCATAGCCATTTTCAAAGGGGTCCCTTGACCTCTGACCTCAAGACATGTGAATGAAAATAGGTTCTATGGGTACCCACGAGTCTCCCCTTTACAGATATGCCCACTTTATGATAATCACAGGCAGTTTAGGGCAAAAAACATGCAGTTTTTGAATGCAGCATAAATGTTTGCCTATTCTATAAATGGTGTATTTGAATATTTCTGCATCCTGGGGTCCCTAAACAGTCTTGAATTACATAAATTGGATCTCACTGTAAAGCTGAGACTCTTGTGGATCCAATGAGCCCAACTGTATTCATGTGTGATGATGTTAGTCCCCATAGGAGACATCTCATTGTAGTGAGACCTATTTTTTTTTTCTTTAAACTTGACCTCACGGTATAAAATGACCTGTGGTGACCTCTAGGATAATCACAGCCTCATGAAACTTTACAGCCACAAACTAGAGACCTAAAGCATTCAGAGGATGGATGGATCAGATTAGAGACCTAGAGCATTCAGAGGATGGATGGATCAAACTAGAGACTTAGAGCATTCAGAGGATGGATGGATCAAACTAGAGACCTAGAGCAATCAGAGGATGGATGGATCTCAAATTAATCTTCAGGCTCCCAGCTTTCAGATGATGTACACCACTTCTATGTGACATCTACTGCTGACCTGCTATCTCCCCCTAAATACCCCCTGGACCGCCCTAAAAAAAGACAAAAAACGGATCTAAGGCAGAGTTTAGTTTGACTGATTTAACCTTTACTTACAAACCCTGTTCTTATAAAACGTGTTGTCAGTGATTATCAATACTTTAACTAGTTCAGGCTGATTAAAACAGGGAATTTCCTGCAGTAAAGTCACCTTGACGGTCTGCTGCTCCGTTATCTTTTATCACACCTTCACATTCCACCTGCTTTCCTGCCAACTTTCCACTCTCCCTTTAACCTTGTCCTAGATAACTTTTAGTTTGTTGGGGACATGTCACCCAGAGCCTGTGATACAAGGGCACCAGTAGAGGGGACGTAATCAGTAGTGGCAGAAAATATCAAGTCGGTTCACCACTTTGGTCCAGACTAGAAAATCTCAATCAAACTATTGCATGGATTATAATAAAATATTGTAAATAATACTCATAATCATCAAACCTTTCCTCTAGCGCCACCAGCAGGTCAACGTTTTCAGTTATCCTGTAATAAATCTCATCATCTTTTGGACGGATTGGCACAAAATTTGGTACAGCCATTCATGGTCCCCAGATGATGATTCTTAATGACTTCCTAACCTTTCTTCAAGCGCCACCATGAGACATGTTGACAGTTTTATTATTGTGAGTGATATGTCTCAACAGCTGTTGGATGGACTGCCATGAAATTTACTACACACATTCAAGCCCCCCTAAGGATCCTTTGGGATCCCCTGACATTTCATCTAGCACCACCATCAGGTCAAATTCCAGCTTATCAAATACTTCCAACGTCCCAACAAAACTAATGGCCTCACAGCCCGGACACACCAGGAACGTCAGGAGCGCGTGGCGGCTGCGTTACCTGTTGTTTTTTATTTCGCCGTCCGTGTTAACAGGTTAGAGCAGCCACACTGCGTGTGTGAGACAACGTCTCTTCTAGAGAATAGAGGTTTTGCCTATTTTTGACACATGCCGCGGGTGTCTCACAGCAACAACAGACAGTGAAGGTGATCTATTGACAGTATATTGACATCATACCAGCTACATTACTACAGTTTCAAGGCCTATCTGTACAATATGTTACGAAGATGAAAAAAAGCAAAGACTTATTTTTAAATCAACACTTCCTCCTTTCATTTCAAAATAAAAGCCCGGAAGCGTTTTTTTTCTGTGGACAGAATTCCTTCATTTGTTAACACAAGGATTTTATTCTGAAATATATGCCGGACAGTGTTGTAGAACATGCAGTGACTTGGAGAGCTCCATGAATGAATATAGTATGGAGTTTTAATTGTTGATTATTGCTATTAATTACAAATTACCACACGTTTCTTAACCTTTCTCGGTCTAAAATACATAGAAATTACATTTATAATGAAATGAAACGGCCATTAAAAGGCAAACTCTATGTAGAAAGAAAGTAGCAGCCATGCAGCCGCCATGCAGCCGCCACGCAGCCGCCACGCTCTCCTGATGTTCCTGGTGTGTCCAGGCTGTCAGCCTCAGCTGCACTCTGTGTTTTCTGCTAATCAGCAATAACTAAGATGGTGATCAGAGCACAGCCTCACATCCGCTACCTTAGGTGTAAACTCAATGTAATGAGATGATAAGTGTTTCTGGTCTTTCTGGTCTTTCTACTCTCTATAGATACTCTCTATATAACAGTGCCTGCAGATGGCAGAATATAAGTGATGTGAAATGGATCAATATTTATTTATTAGTATATGATGTGTGACAAAGGAGGGATGTATTTCAGTTCCGAGCTAAGATCAACTAACTAACTTCACACATTCACAGTTCACAGGCTGCTCACTGTGTGAGGGAGAACACAGACCTGAAACAAGCCTCTGTCATTTGAATGATTTGCATTTGCCAGTCAAATTTAGAATAGAGTCCTATCTGTCAAAGTTAAAAGCCAATGTGGTCACTAAAATACTTTAAATCCAGCCAATCATATGAAACATTCAACCTCAAAGGCAGGGCTGTATTCATGTGTCTAAATTCCCCGGCAGAACCCCACCAACCTCGGGAACTTCGGACTGAACTTCACTTTTTAGTCGATTAGTCCACATATGCTGCATTCACATGGAATCAGGCAGATAGTAGACAGCAAACTGGATATCATGTTAGTGGACGAGAGCAGGACGGGAAAGTTTGGTGAGGCCAGCAGAGAAAACTGGTAATGGTAGACGGCATTGCTGTCCAAAGTTAAAATTTTATAACTTTTTGCCGTCCTGATGGAATTTACAACCGGATGTTCCCTATCAGCCTCACTCTGGAGAAAGTTATTAAAGTTTGCCATCAAATATTAAGAGAAAGCTGCATTTTATAGCTACGTGCATTACTAAAATAATTGTTGAATACTCAATTCTGATTGGAACAAGACTTCTCCTCGAGCAAGACACTTTCCATAATATCAGACCCTTATAATAACAATCAGAGCCTGTCATGGCAAAAACAAGCACTTTTAGTGGACGTAAATGACGGCACCAGCTTGCCCCGATAGCTCCATATTGCAGCCGGTGAGCAGTCTGCCGTCTGCAGCGCTCTCCCTCAATACTGGACCAATTTCAGAAATTGTTGTCACTTAGACCAAATGAAAAATACAGAAGTTATCCTGTAACTCTGCGTTTGTTACCTCCACCAAGGCCGAGGGCCGTGGGCCAAGGCGGTTATGTTTTCACCAGCGTTGGTTTGTTTGTTTGTTACCTCCGCCAAGGCCAAGGGCCGTGGGCCAAGGCGGTTATGTTTTCACCGGCGTTGATTTGTTTGTCGGTTAGCAGGATTACTCCTAAAGTATTCAATGGATTTTAATGAATTTTTTTGGAGGGGTGGTGTAGCACAATGAACAATCCATTCGATTTTGGTGGCGATCCGGATCATGATCCGGATTCAGGAAGTTTTTTTATGGACTCCGAACAGCCAGAACATTATGACCACTGGGTATAATACATGCGCAGTGTAACTGATAACGCGTTGATGACGCGTGACCACGCCTTCTTCCTTTTGAGAGCAGAGATATACATGTGTGGATGTGTGGCGAGACTCCGAGGTGCGGGAGCTGCTGGCCGTCCGCGGTGAGAATGAAAAAAGCGCTAGATGGCGGGATGAGAGATAACGTAGTGTAACGTTATACAGACATAACAAGGCTGCTGAATGAGAGAGGCATCCGCCGGAACATTACACGGAAACACACCGTGTTAATAATAACACCGACCACCTCACGGTACCGCCAAGCTGTGAGCTGTGATCTGTTTTTAAAATCACGCACCTTGGCGGAGGTCTGCGCTCTCCGAGTGCCGTTTTAGTTGACTTTGCCTTTACTTCCTCATTGTTTGGTGTCCCACTGACCCCACTGCTGTATGTTTACAAATAATACAAATAACTGCTAAATCAACCTACTTGAAGTATTTTCTTTCTTTCTTCTGACCTTATTAAAACAAAAAGGTATTGAAGTGAACGAGCACTTTTGAAGGGAACAAAATATAGAAATGACCACAGTATTTGTTTGTGTGGGACAACGTTACCAAGGCTGGGAGGTAGTCTACAATTTTGATATAGTGTCTATCTAACTTAAATAATAAACATTTCTATTGTACCTATTACCTTGTAACATGTCTATGCTTTAACACCCGAATGCATCCATAGATCGGCCCATCTCTTTTTGAGCAAACATTTCAAGTGAGACTCACATGTACTGCGTCGCAAGGCAAATTACTAATACAACTAGTTTTTCAGTCTTTGTTGTAGCTGCTTTTCTTTTTCCTTGTGGTGCTTTACAGCATATTCCGCCTAAATCTGCATAGCTTTGTGGTGACTCGCAATTTTCCCCGTTGGGCATATAGCGTAGCAAAGACGGTGACAGGTTAACCTGCACTTGACCCAAACACAGCCTTCCCTGCTTTCTTCACAGCCAATTGGATAAAAACCAGATTTTAGAAAAGCGTCTATCCTGCAGTGGTTTGATTGTAGTGGACTTCTGAAAACTAGAGCCAATGAGAATGTGGGACATTGTCTCAATATGTGGGACGTGGGACAAGGAATAAAAAATGCTGTGCAGTCCCTCATAAAGTGGGACACCTGGTCACCCTACACTGACCTACACTGTAGCCTATATATAAAAATAAACTGTCTTTGACTCAACTTTCTTTACAGAAAGGACGAGGAAGAAAGCGAGGAGTATCCTGGCAGATCAGCTGCCATCCTCTCTTCAGCCAGTTTGAGCTCCGGTATCTGCTATAGAGCCCCTCTAGCTACTAAAAATGTCTTTAAAAAGTCCTTCATCCCAACTAGCGCCATCATTAGTCTTAACTCAACAAAGTAACTGAGTAGCTCTAAGCCACAGACATGAACTGTTTTAATGTATAATATAACCTGTTTATGTATTTGTTTTTACTAACTGCTTGTCTGGTGAGCTGGAGACAAATTTCCTGTACAAGATGTATTATTGTATGAGGAAATAGCTCAGGTTTAATATGTTACATGGACACATACATTCCTTTTGTTTGTCATTCTCAGACACAGATATGTACAGTATGTTCTCCTATGATGTTATGGAATCAGCTAGAGCCCAGACAGGTTGAACTCGTGCTGTCTACCAATCACAGATATAGAGCATGTTAAAAATCTACAGTATTTAACCAGCTGAGACCCCAAACAGAAGTAATGTCTCATTTCATCACAATAAAGTCATGTTTATAAGCCATTATGATATAATGAGGAAAGGTCGGTATCAAGGTGATGAAGCTGTTAAAATGAGCCTGCAGGACCATAAAACAAAATATATATTGATTTAACCTGCCAATATTTTTGTGAAATAATATTTAGGAACATTGTTAGACAGAACATGGCGACTATAAAGTCTCTGTTGAGCACCACAGACACAATTAGCTCTTCACAGGAAGAGGGTGAATTAGCCTAATGTGGGACATTTTTTTTGCATTTCACATTTCTGGAATAAAGCCAGTGCATTAAATCCAAAGCCAGTACCACTCTGAAATCCCCAGGATGTGTCCTAAAAGGGCTGCACAATTAACCGAATATTAATAGCGATCGCAATTTTGGCTTCCCACAATGAAATGAACATGATCGCCTGTAAATATTGATGTTTAAAATGCACGTTCTGCTCATAGAGAACACTGCAGCATATCAAATCAAACGCTTCCTAAACTAATCTATACAACCAATGCGTTTATGATTAAATGAAAAGCATAAAATTGTTTATCTAACTCTTATTGTTGTTAATTCTGCTCTCAAAGTGCACCAGATTGAAGTATTTAACTTTAAAATGTAGCTAACCAAAGGGGTAGGGTGAATAACCCTGTATTTTATCATATTGCAATATTTATAACAGAAAAAGATTCCACTTTTTTCCACCATCATGCAGCCCTAATTTGCACATTAACAGGGATGTAGCACAGCATGGAAGTGAAGACAGCGCTCTGTTTATTTTAATGTGAAACTGCAATATAAATATGTTGTTGCTAAAATCAAAGAATAATCGTGATAAATAATATAATATAAAAAATATTGATCAAAATAATTGTGATTAGCATTTTGGCCATAATCGTGCAGCCCTATGTCCTAATCAAACCAAAAAAATAAGTGATAAATATATCAGAACTCTAATGCCAAGTTTTTTTAAGACAAATCTTGATTTTCTAATGTGGGACACTGAAAAGTCTGTTAAAAGGGCTACAAATCACCCAAATTAATGTAGGAAACACTCACGGCTAAATGTGCAATCCCATGTTCAGTAATTTTACCACTTAATGTAATGTCACATAATGTTATTGCTGTTACAAAACAGAGGCTTATGCTGGAGCTTAGGCGTCCCACTTTAGACATTTAGGCATGTTAGAAAGACATTAAATATCAATAGCTTTATTGACTTGTATTTGTTTGAGGAAGACCTACACCAGGGGTCAGCAACCTTCACTATCAAAAGAGACATTTTAAGCAAAAAAGACGTAAAACATGTCAGTATTGTGACGAAGGTAACACAGTTTACAGTCTAAGTGTATAGTATATAAGTCTAATGCAGTGAGGGCCAATGAGACAATGTACTACGGAGTATTAGGGCCACATTGAGGGAAAAAACATTTGAGATTTACAGAATAAAGTCAGAATAATATGAGCATAAAAGTTGTAACATTATAAGAATAAAGTCATAACTTTACGAGAAAAAAAGTCGTAATATTACAAGAATAAAGTCATAACATTACGAAAAAATGGCATAATATTACGAGAATAAAGTCATAAGTCAGAAAAAAAAGAAAATAACACGTAAAATTACTACTTTATAATATTATGACTTTATTCTCGAAATCTCAGATTTATATTTTAAATATCAATAGTTTTATTGACTTTTATTAGTTTGAGGAAGACCTACCCCCACTGGAGCTTAGGTGTCCCACATTAGTCACCCCACTATATGAATATGACACTCCTTTAGGTTTGATCAGATCAATACCAGCACACTGTCAGACTCATTGCTCACGTTTTCTTGAAGAGTCCTCCCAGGCTGCTGCCCACCAGCAGGCAGAACTGCTGTGAGAAGAAGACCCAGGTGATCTGTCCCAGGGTGGAGTGGGTCTGACACCTCAGGTCCAGGACCGTGGGTCCCAGGAAGGCGATGCACAGGCCGAAGCTGAAGAAGACGCTCCAGTAGGTGATGGTCTGCTGCCAGTGAAGCTTAAACAGCGACCAGATCCGCTCGTCCAGTAGCTTCATGTCGGTCCGTTAGAGGAGGCAGAAACCAGCTGCCAGCTGCTCATTCACACCACAGAGCTCTATCAGGATCTGTCTGCCAACGAAGAAAGTAAACACAGCCTCCAGAGTTACTCAGCCTGGGCACTCTGCAGAGGTAGCTGTCCTACTGACGGACGAGGCTCTGATTGGCTGATGGCCTGAGGTCCCGCCCACTTTCTGTCTGCTCTCAGATCAGTGTTTGGTGCCAGCCTGCAGCTTCTTATTTATATTTTCTCTAAGTTTAAATATAATAATAATAACAATAATTTATACAGAATTTGTACTGTACTTTTTAAGAAATAGTCTAATACAAGATACACACACACCCACGCACACACACACACACACACACACACACATATATATATAAGAATACCATTCTTGCATTTATAATATATATATATACAAGAATACTATTTTTGCATTTATTATATATATATATATATAAAATAACAACAACAACAATAATAATAATGCATACTATACATTTTAAGAAATGCTCTATTTCATTCTTATTTATACTATTATTTTTTACAGTATATAATAATAGTATATAATAATAACAACAATAATAATAATAATAATTTGTACTGTACTTTTTTGAGAAAGTCTATTTAATGCTTATTTATACTTTTCTTGCACTTATATTTAACGCACTTAATATATATACTTACAATATATAATAATAATAATAATAGCAACTACAACAATAATAATAATAATTTTTACTGTAATTTTTAAGAAATATCCTATTTCATTCTTATTTATACTATTCTTGCATTTATATTAAACACACTTAATAAAACTCAATTCTCAGAATTTCGTAATTTACTTATTTACACTGTGGCTGTATTTATTGTAGGTGTTTAATGTTCTAATTCCTTATTTTTATTATTTAATTATTGTAGCATCATGTACATAATTTACATGTTACAAACTCCTTTATTTATATTTTCTTGAATTTCTTTATGTTGTTATATAGGAGCAACTGTAACATCATAATCCCCCCCAGTAGGTGGAGGTATGCAGCTTATACCTAACGAACCGCAGTTAAACTAGAAGAAGAAGAAGAACCAAACAAATTAGACTGAGACGCGAGGAGTATCAGTGTCTGATGGAGCCTCATATCTGGTGAGCAAAGTGATTAATTAACAGATATATATCATCCTTTGTTTGGGTGGAGAACATCTGGGCCAAAAAAGTAAATATCTTCTGTGACATTTTGAAGGAACATGGAGTTTTATGTCGCTTTTGTTGTACTTTTCCTGCTGTTACTGTCAGAGGAAATCAACTCCACCTGTGGATGAGCACAAAACCTGAAATAGTATGACTTTATTATCATTAAATTAATATTTTTCCCCCTCAATGTGGCCCTAATACTCCATTTCTAAATATATATATATAAATGAATAAATGATAATAATAAATTCTCTCTATTATTCATGTTGCTCTTGAGTAATTAATTAGAAGATTGTGCACTTTCCTTCATGTCTTTCCTAGCAGATTTCCCAGTGTAATATTGTGTTTTCCATCAATTAGCCCTGATATTAAGTATTTAGGTCGAGTCTGATGAATCAAACGCTTTGATGCTGACTGTGCATGTGTGCCTAACATCGTGACATGACATTAATCTCATCCTAGTATCATGTAGATCTGTGCTGTTTGGGCAGCAAACTGAATAATGAGTAGAATATGGTAAGTGTTAAAATAATGTGTAGATTATCCTTTGCACTACTGGATAGTATTGTAAATATATTTATCATTATTATGTTATTTATACTCTTAAATAAAGTAAGTTATATTTGAATTAAAATATCAGCACTGTCCCTGTCTACAAAATATCAGTAAACATTAGATCATGATGTTATAACTATAGTTTCCTCCATCACCAGCTGTGCATCGCAGTACGCCGATAGCACCACCTTCTGTTCATCTATGTTATTGTACATCTGCAGCCTCCAACAACGACATCATATCATCATAATTAACTAACTAAGCAGCCGGAAAAAAAAGACATTGAGCAGGTGATTGTGTGCCAGAATTTTAGTTTATTTATTCATTAATTAATCAATTATTTAATCAATTATACGCCCGTTGGCAGTCACAGTACATTCAATTTCTCATTTCATAACAGTGTAGACAAATCACACAAAATATCACATCTTATACAAAATCTAAACTTATCTTTTATAAAACATTTAGACATCTGCAGGTTTTTTTCTTTATTTTATTTTAAATACAGCGTTCTATTTTTATTTATTTTTTTCAACGGCATAAAACTCACTGAGAAAGATGAAAACATCTGTTAAAATACGTATATATTATTTCTTTTTCATTACAGTATTTAAAATAGCTTCATTTACCACGACTAAACGCACAGTAATACTTCTGCCACTGAGGGGAGGAAGGGGGGAGGATGGAGGAGTAGCATCCACGGCTATACATCCCTCTCAAGTCCCAGCAGGTTGGCTCCTAAATGTCTCTAAATGTCTCTAAATGTCTCTAAATGTCTCTCCTCGTTGGCGTTGCCTCTGCTTGCTCTCACTAACATGTGAACGACGCGGTCTCAACGTGATTCTTCCATCAGCTCCGTTCACTTTTAGAGGTAGAAAAATCTTTCAGCGGCCATTTAACGTTCACTCAGACACAAACTGAACCTCTCCTGACCTGCACGGATACGACTCTTCAGAGTGCAACTTGAACACGCTCAGCCAACAACTCTGGTGACTCAGCCTGATCTCACTCCCTGGGCGTCACATACCGGCGCTTGGGCAGTAGCCCTTGGCGTCTTGATGCAGACGCACGCGGTGCCTTTTAGCGTCTGTATGAGATGAACCGGGCTTTCAACTAACTCCAATGAAGAAGAAGGAGAAAGAGAAGGAAGAGAAGGAGGAGGAGGAGAAGAATAAGGAGAAGGCGAAGAAGAAGAAGAAGAACAAGAAGAAGAACAAGAACAAGACGTTACGTCACGTCTGTAGCTTAAGTTACATAATTGATGTACTTATTTTAACCCAAAATCTTTTTTCTAACCCAAACGGTGAACTCACACCAGAGCAGCGGCAAAGTGCGGCCTGCGACGAGCTGCCATGCAATGTCTATGAAAAGCTGCGGCGGCTGCTACCGAGCTCTGCAGGCTGCAGGCGCCAAAACTAAAAGTTGGGAAAAGTTTAACATTTACC
Organism: Sebastiscus tertius; assembly: GCA_916701665.1. Classification (NCBI taxonomy): domain Eukaryota; kingdom Metazoa; phylum Chordata; class Actinopteri; order Perciformes; family Sebastidae; genus Sebastiscus; species Sebastiscus tertius. The sequence continues at coordinate 16,621 of CAKAOH010019971.1, forward strand.
GGCGAAGCGTGGCCGGAGAGGACCCGCAATAAACACATCCTGTGACTCCTGTGACACGTTGACCTCTGTTACAAAGAATTTCTTCCCTCTTCCCAGGTGCACTTGGCTGCAGCCTGATGTGAATTCGGTATAACCAAGTAGTTTTGTTGCCTAAACCTAATCGTAACCGTTTCACAACGTTAACCACATGTTACAACATTAACCACAAGCGTTTTGCATCAAGATACGACACAAAAGGCTGCCGCGGCTTCTGCCCAAGCGGAAACATATGCCGTAAGTAGGGAGGAGATCACGTTGGGTTACTGGTTGGCATCTCTACCTCTGTCTTCTCTGAACAGTCTCCTTCATTTGCTCTCACACGATTCTATGAATCTAACTCATCCGGAAGTGTAAATCAAGGTCAGATGTAGACTCGCACTAGATTTCTTTAAGACTATTCGCCTGTTATGCAAAAGGCTTCCTCAGTTCTGCCTGACTGGTCGGGGAGCGCCGGACGTTTAACCTCTGTAGGGTCGTTCAGATGTGGATCATTTGGCAACATGGCAGTCAGGTGAGAGTCACTGACTGATGGAGAATATTCACCGGCCTACTGACTGATGGAGAGGGAGTACAGGCAGGTTAAGGAGCGAGGAGAGTGCGGCTTTGCCACAAGCCGGCATCACTTCTGTGTCCGCAGATGATTTCATCTTCCAGGGCACACAGTCATAACCTCTGGGCTCAGTCGCGAGGGAACTGAGAGGGACTTTATGTCAGGAAGTGTCACTTCAGCAGATATTTCTAGTTCTGTCTGTACGCTGCTTATTGTGGTCCTTCAGGCAAAAGCTGCTCCCCGGCAATAGGTGCAATAGAGCTGTGCAAAATATAAGGGGTAGTGGTGAGTCCTACTGAGAGTCATCTGCTACTAGAAAGTACCTGTAGGACATACTTTCCCAGCTTCCTGGTCCAGGGTTTAGGGGGTTTAGGGGGTTTTGGTTTGATATTGGGGTGATATTTTGGAGTCACGTAAGGTAAGACACAAAGGGAGAGGGAGCAGGCTTCAGAGGACACTTCTGGTTTGTGCAAATAGGAGACTAAGAAATACACACACACACACACACAAAGCGAATGCCTCCTAACACGTCGGCTACACTAGATCAAATATAGATTCTTCACAAGCCAAGATAGCATGCACAGTTCACTAAGGCAACTTCAAAAAACTGGAGTGAGAGTCGGCTCTTAACGCCGTATGGAACGAAACCCCCACACTGAGTTGAAACACGCTGCGGCAAGGCGAGTCGGTCGACGTGAATCCATTTTACAACGTTTTATATTCATGATAGAGTTTAATGGTGAGTTCAGTGTTTGTTTCATGTGACTAGAGTTACTGCAAATGAACAGTGTGTTGCTACGTGTTCAGTGTCTGGACTGCTTCAAGACTGCCGGGTGACACAACACACCCGTAGCTGCCTGTTTAAATTACCCTAACCATCATTAGCTCCATATATGATGCATTTAGATAACGTACTGTATGAGGTTGACCCTTTATTGTTCAATCATTTCAGAGGCCGGCAGCTCAAAATGACGTTTCGCTGCTTAATTAGCCTGTTAGCTCATTTACAGCTAACAAACTGAAACTCTTTATTTAGCGAGTGCTTGTTGGCAACCCGGAGGAGCATTTTATAAGCTGGTACGTTCAGATTTAATATGTCTATTTTACTCCTGGCAATAGTGAGAAGGCTTTGAATCACCATGTAGACTTTGATGTTAGGAAATTCAATTTACATAAAGAGCAACAGTTAAAATAAATAATGAATATCAATAAATAACCTTCTCTTTGTTTCTTCTTGAGGGGTGCATTGGGGGGATTTATGACCTCACTATTTCTATATCTTGTTGAGGCGGGGAGGACATTTTATAATTTGGAGAAGCTGCTGGATGCTAATAACCAAATCAGAGAGTTTATCTTTAAGCTACAGCCCAGTCATCAGAGAAAAATGTTGCCATTGTAAAACACGGATATGTTGAATGTGGATGTTTTTGCATTCGGTCAGAGCAAGAGACGCAGTACAACGAGCAACTGTTATTGAAAGTTACGTGGTATAATAACTAGAGCTGTGAAATTAATGCGATAACGCAAATTCATTTTGACGCCACAAATTTCTTGAGCGCATTAACGCAACTTGCGTTGCGTTTTTGGTTGTAGCGGCTCAGTTTTAAAGCTAGAAGAGTGAAGATACTGGAATCATGTAAAACTAGAAAACCTAATGAATCCATCGGTACCAACCAAGTAGCTTGTCACAAAGGAGGCTAAATAACGCTCCAAACCTACACTTTGACCTCTGACATCCAGATGTGTGAATGAAAATGGGTTCTATGGGTACATTGGAGCGCTGGAAAAAGTTGAGACCAGCTCTACTTTATTTGTAGCGCGTCACACCCGTCACGCAGCGACAGGCGTCAGCCGTCGGTCTGTAGATTCGTGTCACCGGCTTCCATTGAAACCACATGACTGTGCGTTTCTGCAAGCGTGATACGAGGCTGATATGAAACGTGTTTATGAAATGTTTTTTTTGGTACAGAAACGCCGACGTTCAACGTATCCCGCCACAACATTTGTTCTGGCGACCGGGTTGTGTAGAAACCATCCTAAACTTTAGTAAGACAAACGTTTTTGGAAACAACTTTGGAACCAAGTTGACCTTGTTAGACTTTACTTAAAACTGAACTGACCTCCACTCACACCTCAACCCCTACGTCTGTATGTTCCAGCTCCAGATGTGGTCGCTACGTTAAATGGCTAGAGCCCTGGGTGTGCTCTGAATGGAAATTATACAAGCCAGCATATAAGTGTACGTTATAACAGAGCAGCTTTATTTAGGGGCCTACTGGTTGAAATCTTGTGTGTGTGTGTGTCAGCAGGATACTTAGAAATAAATCTCTGGTGTGTAATGGCAGCATGTTCAGTGTCGCTGATTGTGCAAATGGGTGCAGGTATGTTCTGTGTGTGTGTGTGTGTGTGTGTGTGTGTGTGTGTGTGTGTGTGTGTGTGTGTGTGTGTGTGTGTGTGTGTGTGTGTGTGTGTGTTGAGATGGAGAGTGTTTCTCAGCTCAGCCACTTCAAGTGCAGTACGAGTGTATTTCCAGAAACCCCGTGTGTCACCGCAGTCAGCTGCCTCGATAATGAGTGAATGCACGTGGGTTGGTGTGTACATGCAGATGTGTGCACCCAGGTGAGCATGCTAGTGAGTGTGCTGAGCCGCGTCGGCCTTCGTGTTGTGGTCGGAAAAAAGGCAGCTTCTCTTCTCTTGTGCGTCTCCGATCCTCCTCTGCGACCTCTAGAAGATGCTTTGTCGTCGGTTCTTTCCTCGACCTGAAGAGAGACAAAGAGATTGAACACTTATTTTAAAGTGGTGATTATTCAGTGTTAACGGGCACCGACTGAAACCAATGATACGGTAGATTTCATGGGAAGCGAGGACTTTTATCTTACAAAGACTTTTCCTCATTCAATCTTTATCAGTTCGATGCTACTTGCTTAAAGCTTCATGAAACTAACCAGAGGGAAAAGAAAGCCATACAGCGTTCATTTCTTTAACAAAAACTACGACGAAATAAGCTGGTATTTGTTTTAGATTTAATATGTTTAAACTTGACTACTTGCAGGCCGAAACAATAATAAATAAATGAAATCTTCAGCAGTTCTCACAACACTGGGAAGGCTTTGAATCACCATTTTATTACATAAAGTGCAACTCAAAGGGACTATTTGTAACTTTCAGAAATGCTTCTTAACAGCTTCACCTGTGGCCGTGAAATCAACGAAAGTCAGCGTCGGGCTCGTGCTTGCTCGCTCTAAATGGACATGAACGAGCATCGCTCAACACAGTGAGGCGACACACGTCAGCTAAAAGCACAATATCACTCTATAATTCAGCTGCTTGGCAGTAATGTTAGCTGACCAGACCAAGGTCTCTATGAATCACTGCTGATCCTAGTGTTTGCTTCTCCTGCCTCAGCGCAGGCTAAGGCAGCGGGGCTCCCCAGCAAGAAACTCGTCTTCCTCCGCCCGCAGCCGGAGAGAGCAGGAAGACACCGGCAACCGGTCGGTAACGAGACGGTAACGTTCCTCTCTGCGGAGCCCCGTTACTTCCCAAGACACGGGAAACCTCAGTTGGTCTGGAGGAGCTGCAGCAGTTACTTCTGCACAAACGTCCACTGTACATTCACTAGATATTCTCAGAGCTAAACTAACTCTTCTGCAGTGTGGAGTGAGCGCGCGTTCACGTCTAGAGGTGGAGTGAGTACGCGAGAACGCGCGCGTTGTCTGAATGAAGGTGACCCGCTACATTTATACGCTTAGAAAGTTACAAACAGTCCCTTTAACTGAAGAAAATAAACCAATAAATAAATAATAGAAACCTTCACTTTGGTTTCTAATGTTGACCTGGGAGGAACTTTTACAATTTGAAAATGCCACTAGAAGCTACAACCAAATTAGAGAGTGTATCATTAAAGCTACATTTTGATGTAGAAATCACTTTTTGGTGACTAAAATGACTAAAATGTGATTAAATCTAATTAGCATTTTCATTTTAAGACTGAGACTAAAACAGCTGCCAAAATGAACAGTAAGCCACATTGAGACTTATTAAGTAAACAAAGAGCTTATTAGAGGATATTAATGGGTGACAGTAGTCTGCACTGAGTTAGGAGACAACTTGTTTATTTTCATTTTCTGTTCAGTTCCTCTGAGACTCTTCTCTGTGGTATTTTTATTTGTGTCACAGTAAACAGAGTCAGCATGCCAGGCTTCTCGCAGAGCTTTGCTAATTAGCAAAGTACATCTGCAGACACGTCAACATTTCAGATGTTGTGGTCAGGAACAAAACAGAGCTGTTGTTTTGCATGATCCTGTTTAAATCCATCTCAAATAAAAACCATAATAACTAGAGCATTCGTTCTTTTTGCAGCAGAAAGCTACAGTAAGGCTTCTTTCTTTCACGTCATTGGATGCTCGTGATCATTACGGTATATATCATCAGAAAGCCTTTGCGCTCAATCAGCTCATTAAAATGAGCATTACCTCAAAAACTTGAAAAAATTGCATAGTTCAAATAACTTATGGAGGATTAAGAAATATTCTGTTCATGTTTCTACATTTAGAAATCTTTTGGATCGATATGTTTTGTGTGTTTATCTAGTAAAATGTTTTGAAAACAAAAAAAAAGTCAGATTTTTAAAAATTTATGACACAATTTTAATACTTATATCAATTATGTAAGGGATAACGTACAGCGAGCCGGTCATTGTTGTGAAAGAAACTCAGACAGGGCGATGCCTTTCACAACAATGACCCGCTGGCTGTACATTATCCCGCTTATTACACAGCTACTTACTGAAGAAATCAATGATTTGACACAAAAACAGTCCGCCAGAGTTCGACATCAGAGCTGCGCCCATAGCAACGGTCTCTTATAAGTAGCAACGGCCTGTTATACATAGCAACAGTCTGTTATACATAGCAACGGCCTGTTATACATAGCAACGATCTG
>CAKAOH010019972.1:0-78623 GCA_916701665.1 Sebastiscus tertius
CTGGATATTTTCTCTTGTTCGGACCATTCTCTGTAAACCCTAGAGATGGTTGTGTGTGAAAATCCCAGTAGATCAGCAGTTTTTGAAATATTCAGACCAGCCCGTCTGGCACCAACAACCATGCCACGTTCAAAGTCACTTAAATCCCCTTTCTTCCCCATTCTGATGCTCGGTTTGAACTTCAGCAAGTCGTCTTCACCACGTCTAGATGACGTAATGCATTGAGTTGCTGCCATGTGATTGGCTGATTAGCTATTTGTGTTAACAAGCAATTGAACAGGTGTGCCTAATAAAGTGGCCGGTGAGTGTATATACAAAATACATGGTTGGAGAACTGTGTAGGAATGGCCAAAATGTTTAATGTTTAATCTTCGCACTACTTTATTGAAGCATTTGCAGCATAGCGCCATCTCCTGGAAGGTCAAGTCCATTCAGTTTCTGTGGTTCAACGTCACGAGTGCTGATGGAAATTAATGCTGTCTCCTTTTTTTTAGTGGTGATAAATTATAGCTAAAAAAAAAATTTTTTAAATGAATTTACGTCCATTTTTATTTTATTTTTATTAGTTTTTACCCAGGCAATATCGTTTCAGTTTAGCTTTTCTTAAAGGATATTATTTATATTTAGTTTCAGTTTACCAAAATTAGTTTTCACTGCTTCATATCAGTTTCAATTTTAGTTTACTATAATAACCCTAACACAAATGCAGCCGCAGTCCGAGCAATAACCACATCCACCGCAAGACAGAGCAGCTATGCTCACAGCCAGTGGCTCTATATACTGTCGGAGCTCGGCCTTTCGAAAGGAGTAATGAGCAAAAAATACATAATGTAAAGAGTCACATCATCTCTCCTTTCTGTCGTATCTGCAGAGCGTTTCCCTAAACTTTAGGTGCATTATAACTGGACTCGACCAACACACTAACTTCTCCTATGGATCAGGGGAAACACAAACTGTATTGCGAGGTAACGTAAAATTAGTTAAAACAAAAAAAAATCAGGGCTTCATAAAATTTACTTTGCTGCCACAAATGAACTCACTTTTTGTAATGATTCCATTCAAATAATTTGAATTTGAGGTATATCGTTGTCACAAACACAACAACCTCAAATACAGAGCTGATTCTTTAGCGTCTATAGTCTTCTCAAGATGTACGAGCTTAATTGTCCTCATCACCATAACCGGGTTGTAACATCAGTTGAAAGGGAATGATAATGTCTCACGCAATCTATTTCACATAGTATATCTTCCTTGAAATGTGTGCTTCAGGGGGAATGACAAGACTGATGTTGTTACACATTCACATTCACGATAAATCTCATACAGTGCAAATTGTCCATCACAGACGATCAAGCTCATTTTTGCTAATCTAAGCAGCCGCTACTCATCACTTCCCTCAGGTCAGTCAGTCTGTACTGTTAGCCTATACCTGAAATAGAGGTTTGGGTGGATGGCCCACTTGTTTTCAGCCCTTGTATTGATGCCCAGAGAGCATCCAGATAGGAGAAATTCCTTTAAACATAACTGCTTACTGTATGCAAATGGTGTGATTAACTTTCAAGAAAATGCTGCTGGCTGAAATGCACTAAGAAGAAGGACAAAGTGGAAGGTATGGAGGAAGTGTGATTGATACCAATTTAAAGCGAGCTTGCTCTTTCTGCAAATGAATGCATTTGCAAAAAAGGTGTGAGTCATTAGAGCTGGAAGGGCTGAGAGGAGTTGAAATGATTGCTGCGGCTCCCTCTTAGAAAAGAAAGACAGATTGTTTTTTTAGATTATATGTTGTCACCTTTTCATCCACACAAACTGACAATGTTGATTGACAAGAGTGTTAATACATTCTGTCATTACTGCTTGGCCTTCAAATAAAAAGGGGGAGGCAGTTTATTTCTGGCTATATTGGGCAAAAAAAATCCATAATAACCTTTCAGCATATTGTAATTCAGTAGCCCATGGTATGCAGTTTTCTGGAAAAGGCAAAAAAAAAACTCAGATCTAAACTGAATTTGGAAATACAGCCCCCATAATGCAGCATTTCTATGAGGATAACCTTCTTTCTTTGCAAACATGCGGGCCCGTAAAGCTCTTTGAGATGACATATTGTGAGTCGAGGCTCTAGCGAGCTACAATATTGGAGAAGATGGAGAGAAAATGTTGCTAATAGGTTAGGTTTCTGCCAATCCTAACACAGAAGGCTAAACTGTTAGAGAGATGGAGAGAAAACGATGCTTCCCCCAGGCTACTTTCAGAGTGTCCTCTAGCTCAGTCTGTAGGGACTTGGCTTGGGAACCGGAGGGTTGCCGGTTCAAGTCCCTGCATGTACCAAGGCGTGTTGACTGCTAGCTGGAGTGGTGCCAGTTTGCCTCCTGGGCTCTGCCAGGGTGCCCTTGAGCAAGTACGTGTTTGTATTTCAGGCCTGTGTGTAAAAATAACAACAGAGTGAAAAAATAAAATTTCCCCATGGGGATCAATACTCTATGTCTTCTTTTCTTCTTCTACTGCCAAAGCTACTGTAGCCACGAGGCTATAGCCAGATCTGTGAGCAGAAGGCTAAACTATTAGCAACAACTCTGAAACGCTTCGCCGATATTGTCAGACTCTTTTTGATAAGTCTGTCTTCCTTTTTTGGGTTGCTTTACAGTGTAGTCAGTTGTTGCCAATGCTGCAATAGCAACTTTTCCTGCAGGATGTTCCGCCGCTGAATCAGGCTTTCACCATCTGAAGGGACGTGCACACGCATCTGTATTTCTAGAGCAGCCAATAGGAGCGTCCTCTCTCTGAAATGACCGCTGACCTCTGGCCAAAGTCTCCCTTCACGGGCTGGATTTTCTAAAACCTGAAAACAGAGCCGAGAGGATGTGGAGTTTAGACACTGACACACTGACAGCTGTTGTTGCCTGTTGGGCTTGAGTTTGTTATGATTTGAGCATATTTGTTATGCTAAATGCAGTACCTGTGAGGGTTTCTGGACAATATTTGCCATTGTTTTGTGTTAATAATAATAAATATGTGCATACATTTGCATAAAGCAAGCATATTTGTCCACTCCCATCTTGATAAGAGTGTTAAATGTTTGACAAATCTTCCTTTAAGGTACATTTTGAACAGCTAAAAAATATGTGATTAATCACGATTAACTATGGACAATCATGCGATTCATTGCGATTAGATATTTGAATCAATTGACAGCCCTAGTCATTATGGATTTTTTGCCAAGTGATGCCAAAAATATTATGCCTACCCTTGCTTTAAATGACTAATGTGAAAAATACTAATTGTAGTGCCCCCTTGATCTGACAGTGTGCTATAATAATTCACTTAGCATTTAGGCTAATGCAACACATTTATCATACTCATGTCCCAGTTCCTGTCTAATCTTTCTGCCTTTAAACATTTTTTCAAACCTATTTTTAATTTTTGTCCAGTTCTGGTACAGGCTCGGAGCAAAGCTCGACAGGCCCGACATCGTTTTATGATTGGTTGTCAGCGTTTTGTAGGCGGGACCTTTTAATGCATCCTCCTTCAGTCCCCATCACGAATGTATTTCTTACTACATCTCACAGAAAACATCTGGAATCGTTTACACTACTGATCCCTGTTAATATATTCAATGCTAATTGGTTGAAAAATCCTGATCCTGCTTCTGCTTTCGGCTGCATTTAGCCGCACAGGTGCAACAATAAAAATGCTTCTATGGTAAAATCTGCTGTGAGGGATGATAACGTTTTGATTGACAACCCAATTTCTCATTCAAGTCTTTATTCTATCTCCTTCCAATAGATTTCTGCACATCTTATAACATCTTGCTGCGTTGAGGGGGCTGAAAAATGTTTCATTTCTTTTTCTCAATATTCTCTTTCTAAAAGTCATTTTCAGTAATATTGACTCATTGCACTTATTGGACTTTTATTGCTCATAACTGCTTGCAGCTCTATTGTGGTGTTTGTATTTAACTACCCTGACCTCTCTTCTCTACCAAAGCTAAACTGTCATCTCTTTTCTGCAGCAGCGTCCCGCTGTAATTACAGAAAGAGAAGAGCCTGCAGTTCAATGTGTCATGGCGAATCTTTACTGCCTCGGCGAGGTGTGCGATGTCAGGACAGCGGGGTTATAAAACTGAATCACCGGCGGTTGCAGCCCAGAATGATTTTACTTTTACTGTCCTTCACAAAACAGAGCCTAATGAGATTAGAGATGCGAGTGCTGAATCAATGAAAGCTCAAAACACAATTAAAGAGCCAATTAATGAGCATGGTTCTCCGAGGAGTTAAGTGGAGTAAAATTACCTCCTCTTTCGCGAACCTGTTATTCCGTCTCCACACCCTGGCACCTTCGCATCGTTCTTGAGCTCGAACATGAATATAAAATGTGTGTGTGGGGGGGGGTGGGGGGGGGGGGCGGTTAAGGAAGCCGAGAGTGCAAGTTATGTTTAATCATGAGGAAACAAACGTTCAAAGCCTTGTTCAGAGTGCTGGTGTGTCACCTCAAGGGGCAGGGAGGAGAGAAAAAGTTTGTTTATTGTGAATCTGGAGGAGAGGTGGTGTTGTTCCAAGCGTGGCTGAGGGTATAGTTAATGAGGAAGCTGATGAAGAATGGTGCAGTGGAGGAAATTAGCAAACCCATGAAACAAGAGCGGGACCAATTGTGAGCCTTAACCAAGATTGAAGGGACAGAAAGCAAATGTACTCCGCACGTACGCTACAATTGAATCAAAGAGGAGCAACTCAGGACCAGCTCCATCAAAACAAACCCTTCGTCCCGAGGATGGCGGCATGATTAAAGTGGGAACTGCTTCTTAATTCTTGAGTTGCTGTCTCTATCTCTGTTCCTGCCTATGAATCTCACCCCCATGCACTCTATCAAACCAGCTCTATCGCTGCCATACATGCCCTCAATCAGTTCATGTGCATGTGACAACGCATGCTTATAAGTAAATCAACCTGCCAGGGACGCTTTTGGGTTTCTGCTCTGCATTAATGCGGGCGGCTCACGCTGAGAGATTTCTGTAGGTTAATACATCCTCCAAATAGAAAGTCTGTATTGGTTGCTTATTATTCAGGCCAGCTTTAATTTCAGAGTTGGTTCTTTTGTTTTCCCCAGGGACCCGGTACAACTCTGCATTAAGGAAATGTTCCGGCAAAAGTCACCGCTGGCGGCTGGCGCTGACCCCTACACCAATGAAAAATTTAAGTGAAGAAATGGCTGAGGGGTCTTTCAAGGTAAACTAGTTGTAGTTTCTTCCATGTTTGACCAAGCATGACAAACTGCTTGGCTCTAAACTTTTCCTTTACTGTTTTATACTATCTTGCGTGCTACACCATGCTGTTTGCCAAGAATAGACATCTTTTCTCAACTATTCTCTGCAATTGTACTGTAGGAAACTAAGTAAAAAAAGATTGCAGATGTCTTGGCAACAAGAACTTGGAAACGCATGATCTGAATTCTTAATTGCAGTCGTTGTAATCTGCTTTACAGTGTGTGTTTGACTGCACACCTGTCTCCATTATTATATCCCCTTTGTATCAAAGACATTAACCGTCCTCTTCTATCCTCTTACTGATTGAACTTGTTTATAATCTGGGATGTGAATATTTGTCTTTCTGCGCCACTGAGAGCTCTCATGTCTACAAATTATCCACCGGCCTTTTTACAGAAGCATCAGACAGATCCGTAAACAACTCTCATACTTTTCATCAGCTACTGTCTGGCTGCCAATCTGCAAATCTTGATTCACTTTGCTCATTTGGTTCAGTAAAGAGATTTGAGTTGTTAGTTTTGTGATCACATCATCATGTAAAACTTTAATTGCACATTTAGACATTTCCTACTTCACTTTCTCCAGTTCAGTATCGTCCCAGTGGGTTTGAACATAAATCAGCTGCCAGGTGGCACAAAACCAATAACTAATCATTGCTATCTTATATTGGCAACTATTTTGTAGTCGCAGCATATTAAGTTTTACACCCCACTTTTCATGTGTCCACTCAGTTTAAAGTGCTGATATTACTGACTTATAGTAAAATGTTCCTTTGTAGTTATTTAATAGTTTATGAAACAATTTGCCATTTAATAGTGGGATAATGTCGGGTGTTTTGAAGTGGGGTTGTATGAGGTACTTATCCAGAGTCAGTGTATTACCTACAGTAGATGACGATCGGCACGCCCCCAGTTTGGAGAAGCAGACAGGAGCATCAGTTTTAAGTGTACGCTATATTTAGAATATTTTCACAGCTTTTACCTTGCCGTCAGACAGCCCTTTCCGAGTGGGAACTGAAGCTGTTGTATTCATCTGCTCTCGCCAAAGCGACCAGACTGCATTGAATAAAGCTGTAATTTTACCTCGCAGGGGTGCTGCCTCGATCGGTTAGTTTGTTTGTGCTATTGTGTGATTTTGGTAAATCCGAACTAACGAAAGTCACACAATAACACAAACAAACTAACCGATCGAGGCAGCGGTAGACCAGCAACTCCCGTGTTCTGCGAGGTAAAATCACTGTATTTTTTTTCAATGGTGTCTGGTTGCTTTGGCGGGAGCAGAGATAATGGCTTCAGTTCCCTGTCGGAAACATAGACTGTCTAGCTGTCTGATAGCAGGGTTACCAGGTGAAAATATTCTAAATATAGTGAACGCTTAAACTGATATTGAATTTTTTGGGTGAGTTTTTCTTTTAGGTGACTAAAATATGTTTTTCTACCGGCCCCGTCCACAACAGTACATTACTTTGCCTCCATGTCTGCTTCTCCAAACTGGGGGCGTTCCGACCGCAATCTACTGAAGGTTATACACTGACTATGGATAAGTACCTCATACAACCCCACTTCAAAACACCCCAACTACTTTAACTTCTGAATATGGTCAATGTCTCTATGTAGTAGGCAATTTGAGGGAGGGTGAGGAACAGTTTTTTTTTTGCAAAATAACCAAAATGCATCCCCTTGATAACCTGTTTCACCCTCTCCGTCACCTGGAAGCAGAGTTAAAAATTAACAAATCACTTACATATATCCAGCGGCATTATCAAGGATTTAAAATAAGCATTTTTATGGCCTTGCATCCATACAACCTTATGTCTAAAGGCGTTCAATTGAAAACACCCAGCAAGAGCTCTGATGTACAGATAAGCCTGCAGTCTGTTACACTGGACAATTCTGCAGATACACCTCCTCTGTGTGCGAATCTTAGCTCGGAGAGATTTACACACTGTGTGAACCAGCTTAGTGATTTTAGCCCCCACTGAATCACAACCTTTGCCATTTTCAATCCACTTTTTCCTCTTATACCCTCCAGATGATCTTGAGCAAAGACGACACGTAAGGGTTGTGCACTGACAAGCGGCCCAAACTGGAGATGATCTATCCTGACACACATACGATGATACAATACTCAAATGGGGCCACCCATAATGATTTAATGCTGTTCGTCATGCCCCCCGATCTTTATCGTTATTATCACTTCACTTACTGGCCCCTGGCTCTGAGCATTAGTTGGCACAACGGCGCACTCTCTGGTGCTCATGGAGCTGATGTTTGCCTCACAAGTGCTAGAGGCAACGGTTATACTGCTGGCAGCGAACACTCGCAGTAATAGATTTTTTGATGAAAAAAGTTGTCAACAAAAAACTTTTTTTCTGCACTAATAGCAGAGCATTTTTCCCAGTTTCTCTCTCAGCAACATATGAATTTGCAAGAAAAATTGACTGAGTGAAAGAGTGGAAATAACTTATATATATATTTTTTTTAATGTAACTAAATGCATTTTTTTGTTTACTCTGACAAGTTCAAATGGTTCTATTCGTGTCTATTTGTGTCTGTAGAGTCCATTTAGTTGCAGGTTTTAAGTAAGTAGAATATGGACATGAATGGATAGAAGTTCTTTTCATATTCCTCACATGAATGCATCTTTCTAGTCCGCTGACTTTATTTTTCAGTGTGTTTGAGATTGGATTATGTGTGTGCAGCCATTATTTCCTTCCCTGCTCCCTGTTAAAGGGAAAAGTTTGTTGCCTGTAAAGCGCGGGTCCATTTTAAGCAGTCATGCCTAACATTAAATACCTTTGTGTATTCGTGAAACTGTCAGCAACACTTCTTTTTACAATAAGTAACCTCCTGCCCTGTTTTATAATTGCCTGCACAATCAGGATACAGGCTCTGCTATTTTCTTAGCAGCTGACTGGGCAGTCCGATTATCCTTTTATTTTTTTGTTTAGACATCGGGAGAGCAGAGAGAAGATGCTGTGGTGGAGCTAAACTCAGAGCAGCAAGAGCAACAGTCTTCCACTCTCTTATCAGCTGTATATGTTTAAGTGTAACTGCAGTTTACTGATTACTCTCCATTTGTCGGTTTCTTTGGTAACCGATTACATCATAGTAGGACTAAGTCGAATGCTTCGAGGCTTTGACCGTTGCCATGGTAATTGACCTCCGAATCAGTATTCGAATGCTTCGTTTTTTGTTTTGTTTTTATAAAAGTATGTAATAATAAAGTATGAATCCCAAAATAGCCCATGAAATAAGGAATAATCCCACAACATTATTCATTATTCATATTCAACATTAATATTAGTTATTCTCAGATGGATATCACTGTTGTGTGTAGAGGTGTGTGTGTGTACAGTAGTGCGGCAGTGGCACTGAAACGGGGGAGATGGAGACAGACAGACAGAAGAACATGTCAGTCTGCTGCGATGCGATGCGCCACACCGCAAAGCTTCAAAGCCCCAAAGATGGTATTCTGGACAGCCCTACATCATAGACTGCATATAAGAAGTGGACATAGTCACTGTGACGTCACCGTTTTGAAGCCTTGAGTTTGGCATTTTGACCGTCGCCATCTTGTTTGTTTGCAACCAGAAGTGCATCATGTCTAGAAGGTAACCCATGAGTTGGGAAACTCTGGAAATGCAAGATGGTTAAGGTTAGGCATTGACCTTGAATGGTTAAGGTTAGGATAGGTTGTTGGGCAGCGAGAGTTTTGCAAGTTTTTGCTAGATTTTTCAATTTGCAGTGACCTTCTAGACACGACCCCAGAAGTGACACGAGACGGTGGAGCTAAGTACAACCGAACGCTGAATAAGACATTTTTAGGCGACCAAAATCTTACAATTAACTGTCATGTAACTATGCCACAACGATGTTGTGGCATAGTCACCGTTATGTCACGCATTGGTTTGTGGACTCCCGTTTGGAAGCCTCGAGGTCAGCATTTTGGCTGTCGCCATATTGGTTCTTTGCAACCAGACGTAACACGAGATGGTGGAGCTAAGTACAACTGAATGTTGAATAGGAGATTTTTTGGTCACCAAAATGGTTAGAATTAACTTTCATGAACAGAAAACACACTGTGAAAGGGTTAAAGTTGTAAAAAGAAAACACGGACAGCTCCCAGACTGGGCAACGCCGAGGTAGCGACCTGTCAGTTACAAGGTAACCACGCCCTAAAGCATCCCCTGCTTTATGGTCTATTTGACTCTAAATGGGACCATCATTTACTAAATGAACATCATGCTGTATTGAAGAAGACTTGAAACTAGCGATTGCGACCACAAACTCATGTTTACAATGTTTACTGAGGTAATAAATCAAGTATGAAGTAGACTCATTTTCTCATAGACTTCTATACAATCAGACTTCTTTTTGCAACCGGAGGAGTCGCCCCCTGCTGGTTGTTAGAAAGAATACAAGTTTGAGGCACTTCTGCATTTGCTTCACTTCTCAGATGTCTATAGCTACATTTTTTATATCATTTTAACTCAGAACTTTTATTTTCCCTCTACAGTGTACTTTATACTGCTCTATTTCTAGCCGATACTGTGGTATATGTGCCGTATTGTTGTGTATTGTAAATGTCAGCCACTCCTGTGTATGAACTCATCGGGGTCCTCTTCAGCACAGCACTTTGTTGATAGAAAGGTCATCCATGATGAATAGGATTGCCATGGTTACCCGGGGAAAGAAAAGTGGAGCCTCCAATTTTATTGTACGTCTTCTGTATCCACCGCGGGCTCGGCAAAAGAATGGCTACATCCTCACAAGTCTTAAAAATGAAAAGAAATAAAACGGCACTGGGCTGTTGTATTTTTGCCAAAGTGCCCTCTGTACAGCAGAGAATGCCAATGTGGCTTCAGAAGTATTTTCAGTAGCAAATAATAACAAAGATGCAGTGAAAGGTTTGTAGTTTGAGACTTTCATGTGAGCTGTGTCCCGCTCTACGCCTCGCGTTTGAACATTTGTCTGCAGAAAGCACCTTAGAGGAGCTGTGCGACTAACAAGATTAAAACAGATTGGAGCTTGACATGCAACAGTAATTGTGAAGCCTCATTTCTCCACTCAGATGTAATTGCTCTTAGAATTCCTTTTACATTTTCTCCCTCCTTCTCTGTTTGTGCTTCGCGACCCTTCGCAGCGCCACCTGCTCTTTTTACCAGATGTTTTGCTTTCATTTTCAGTTCACCTTGAAACATAAAATGTAAGCAGTTAAATTTAACACTGGTTGAGTATGTGGAAGCGTGCTGTTTTATTACACAGAACCCGATGCCTTGGCTTTTCTCAGATGGAAAGAATTGGATGAAATGTTTTCAAGATACGGTTTAATGCAGCCCTGGAGATTGACTCGTCAGTATTCACATAATGTCACCACATTATTTTGTGATTCGGCTGTGGCAGTAATAGCAGCTCAGTATAAGCGAGATAGACGCAATTATTCCATTTAATTATATTTAAATTATGCTATTTAATATAGTATTTTAGATTTCATGCTGAAAAACAGCTTCAACTTATTCTAACCACATATTCTATATTTTGAGCATCTCAGGTAGGTGTCAGTGAACGACAAGGAATACCTGCATGTCCCTTTGATCCAAAAAAGAAATAAAAGAAACATTAGTCATAACTAAAAAGGAATGTTACACCTATTTATACCTTTTGAAAAGCTCCCACCTTTGTAGCATACTTGCAAACCTTGAGACCTCAAATAGGGAGGATTTCAAAACCAAAGTGGGGGGTCCTCCCCAGGAACAATTTGAGTTTCAGAGACTTTGTTTCCTGCATGCTGGTGACTTTTAAAGTATGAAAATAATAAGTACACCTCAACAGCCTTTTTTTGTTAAATAGGCCTACTTTTAATTTTACTCTTAATTCTCAGGAAAGAAAACTGAATAATTTGCGCCTCTGGTGTGAACTTGTGTGAATCTCTGGTGTAAACTAATATTCATCAGTTTTCATTAGGGCTGTCAATCAATTCAAATATTTAATTATGATTAATTGCGTGATTGTCCATAGTTAATCGCTATTCATTGCAAATTAATCATACGTTTTTTATGCGTTCAAAATGCACCTTAAAGGGCGATTTGTCAAGTATTTAATACTCTTATCAGCATGGGAGTGGACAAATATGATGCTTTGTGCAAATGTATATATATATATTTATTATTGGAAATCAATTAACAACATAAAACAATAACAAATATTGTCCAGAAACCCTCACAGGTACTGCATTTAGCATAAAAAATATGCTCAAATCATAACATGGCAAACTGCAGCCCAACAGGCAACAACAGCTGTCAGTGTGTCAGTGTGCTGACTTGACTATGTCTTGCCCCAAACTGCATGTGATTATCATAAAGTGGGCATGTCTGTAAAGGGGAGACTCGTGGGTACCCATAGAACCCATTTTCATTCACATATCTTGAGATCAGAGGTCAAGGGACCCCTATGAAAATGGCCATGACAGTTTTAACTAATGTAAGTTTGGAGCGTTATTTAGCCTCCTTCCCGTCTAGTATGACTTGGCGGTACCAATGAATTCCTTAGCTTTTCTAGTTTCATATGATACCAGGATCTTCACTCTAGCTTTAAAACTGAGCCCGCTACAAAGAAATCGCAAATTGTGTTAATGCGTTAGAGAAATGGTGGCATTAAAGTGAATTAGTGTTCACGCGTTATTATCGCGTTAACTTTGACATCCCTAAAAGAAACAGTCATAATAATTTCAAACACCCATTTATACCTTTTAAAAAGCATACACATCCAAGAACACAGAGAGTTTCTTCTTTGTCGTTCACCCCTCCAAGATACAGTGAAGGTCGACTCGAAATGAAAGTGACAATGAAATACAAAGTCATAAATGGTAAAGATTGATATTTATTTCTCATCACAAATAAAAAGAACCATGCTTACTCATCACAGAAAGAAAAATAAGAGAAGCGCTCAGTCTTTTGTATCTTTACCGACCTTGAGCCGTAGTGTTTTTTTTTGAGAATGTGAATAATAGCACTCTATGAAGATTGAAATTCTTTAAAAAAAATCCAAGCCTATGCCCATACACTGAAGCCCCTGATCCCACACAACCCACAACCCCACCCACCTCCACCCGGCCCGCTTGCCCCTCCCCGAACAATGATCACAGCATTATTTGAGTGGGTCCGTCTGAGGGCTCTCAGTCCCCAGAAGTCTTAATAACCTGGAACAGTG
Source organism: Sebastiscus tertius (assembly GCA_916701665.1). Classification (NCBI taxonomy): domain Eukaryota; kingdom Metazoa; phylum Chordata; class Actinopteri; order Perciformes; family Sebastidae; genus Sebastiscus; species Sebastiscus tertius. Next base: position 12,469 of record CAKAOH010019972.1, read on the forward strand.
TGACATTGTAGAGCACCTGGTGTCCGTTGTTCCAGGTGTACAGGACCCTCTCCCTGGGGTTGTAGTCCATCATGGAAATGTGGGAGTATTGATTGTGGAAAGGGATGTCTGTGTACTCGTAGCTCGATGTGTTGGTGTAGTAGGCAAAGTAGATCTTGGCGCCAGCCAGGTGGGAGTTGGTGACATAAAGTGTGCCGCAGATCATGAAAGACTCTCCAGCACTGCGCTTGGGAAATCCCGTGTCCCATGTCTGCTGCACTTCCAGACTCATGGGATCCAGGCGGCTGATGACAATGTTCCCAGCGTTGGGGATGGTGGTGTAAACAGCCCACAGACCATTCTCATCCGCCATCAGGTCGATGTCAGAGGAGCCGCCCCACGAGTAGGGAAAGGTGTTGTTGTAGCCGGCCCCGGTCAGGCTGCGCTGCACCAGCACGCTCCGAGAACGAAAGTGGTACTTGATGATGATGTTGCTCTGGTACTTGTTGTAGTACAGCGAGCCGTTGTAGACCACGTGACCAGTGCCTGCCCAGGGATGAGGCAGCAAGTGCTGCACAAAGTTCTGGCCCTTCATGAAATCATTCATGGTGCGGTATTCCAGGACACGCCGTCCCTTGAAGTAACCATCCATGGACCACACCTGTGGAGAGAAGAAAAAGAAGGGATAAACTAAAGGAGATAAAGAGAAGATCTAGAGGTTAAAGAAGGTTATTGTTATACCTGGAAGACACACCTCTCTGCGACAACACTGTGAACAATGTTTCTTTATAGCCGGTGGCGATGCCCTGAGCACAATAAGCATGTTGTTGAATCTCTACTTGTTTGAGTGTGTGCCTTCATGTGCATACTTGAAATGTGTGTGCAGGACTATTGATCCCCCCTCCGCATGCGGGAGTGAAGACGTTGCCTGCACTTTGCAGTCAACCACTGCTTGTGCTCCCTGGCCTTTCCAGTCCACGTTTACAGAAAAATCAATCCATTTAGCAGCTCTATCTTTTTCCTCAAGCACTCTCAGCGGATCTCTCCACTGACATGGCCCCTCTCTGGCTGCATCTCCCGTCTCATTCCCTCAATGCTTCCGCCGAGGCACAGTTCAGCTTTTAATTGATTCAAATTAAACCGTAGTTGGCTTGGATATTTATTTTGTCCTTAACATATCAAGGAGAGCTTTGCTGAGATGTAGATCTTGTTCTTCTGATGCTCCACCCGTCGGTTTACTCCTCTTTTCCTGCTCTCGCCAGGTGTAGAATAGGCACTTTCCTTCAATAACAATCCCAGTGGGACGAGCGGTAGTGTATGGGAGGAGACGGGGGAGGTGAGGTACCGCGGCTGAATTATGGAGAAGGGAAGATTATGGAGCATTAAGCATTGTTTCTCCCCTGCCTGCTAAATGAGTCCCTAGAGCTGAGCCATGTCGAAGCACATTTTTTCTGTTTGGCTCCTCAATGACGCTTCCCCAAATATGATTATCATGATTGGTGCGGGTGTTGATCTGATGTTGTTGATGTATCTGGCTATTAATATGATCGGTGATTGATCTAAAGAGTGTAATGTGATCTCGGCGAGTAAGGTGATTAAAGACAAAGATCAGGGCATTCAATCAAAGAAATTGACCTTCTCTGTTGGCAATATCTATCTAGCTTGTTATGATTCAGGGTGGGGATGAAAAAGGCCATAGTCGTCTGTCCTCCATCAGTTTCCATTCTCCCCTACAGATGGCTAATAATCCTTTCTTCCACTATCACTTCCTCCGTTCACCAGGCCACGCAATTCCTCTTCATATCCTCCCTCACTAGTGTCTTTCCCCACCTTCTTCTTACCATGTATCTACCCAAATGAAACCACATGTCATCTGTAATCAGCTGAAGCCATTACTATATCATCTGGGTCCAGAGCATCGCAGCACACTCGCGGTAATTACCAAGGTGATTTAGAAAACTTGAGCCCAAACAACTCATTCATTTCTTCGCTGATGATGAAGTGATTAATCAGCTGGAGCTGCGGTGACAGAGGTAGACAGGGAGAAGGAAAAAGGATGCTATCCATCAGTGACTCAGCTTTGCATTCCCATTTCTCTCTCTGTCTCTCCTCCTCCGGAGCTCACGAAGAAGTCCTACTCAGGCAAAACAGTCAATCAGTCACTGAAGTATCATGACAGTGTTGCTGTGAGGGATATTTTTTTTTCCATTGAGAAGCTGACAGAGTTTTTTGAGAGTGACTTTGGTTCTACTTTATCCTCTGTGTTTGTTGAACTATGAAGGAGGAAGCAGGGGGTGAGCAGATGGACTTACTCTGTTGTCTGAGCTGGGGATCATGGTGTCGGTCATCCACGAGCCAAACCTTGACCCAGATGCACGTACTGTGATGGGATTACTGACGCCAGTCAGCTTCCCACAGCCTGGAGGTCAAAGAAGAGGAAGAGGTAAGATGCCATACAAATGTATTTACTGTAATTAGGACATACACATGTACACACTGTGGCACTGCATATACAAACAGACGGACATTTATTTTTGTGCCAGGGCACATTCATACAACATATTCTCGCTCCTAACTCGTCAAAATACCACTGCTTGGTCATCAGCATCGGAGACCAACGCACAGGGTTCCCCTCTTGCGTTACTTTTGGACGAACCAGGGACGGCGTGTCAATATACACTCATTACATGCCATATCTTTTCAAAATAAACTTCCGTTTTCACAGGAAGCTTGGTTTAGGTAACACAACCACTTAGTTAGGGTTAGGAAACGGTCGTGGTTGACGTTAACTTCGCTGACTAATGACTCACCTGACTGATGATATTAACGAGTCACGTGACTAGCGACTCACGGGACTCACAGGACTCACAAGACTGACGATACTAACGAAGCACATGACTAACGACTAACGGGACTCATGGGACTGACAATATTAGTCACGTGACTAACGACTCACAGGACCGACAATACCAACGACTAACGTGACAAAATAAGTCAACGTTACTACCACTAATTTCATACAAACACCGGTCTCCTGGTTGAAAGTCTTATGTTTGTTTAAACCATCCACCACGTCTTCCCGCCCGCACTAAACAGACTCTCATGCTATTAACACTACGCCACTTGCTCCGACCGTCGAATATCGTCGCGGGTGGGTTTTAACTGGAGTTAGTTGAAAGCCCGGTTTGTTACATACTGTCGCTAAAGTGTGTCTCCATGCGTTGGCTTCAGATGCCGAGGGTTGCTGCCCAATTGGCGCTATTTGACGAGTTGGGAGTGAGACTGGGTTGGCCAAGGAACTCCAGTTCTACAGCTCATTTGAAACATGGTGTTCCACTAGGCTGGGTTTAAGACACTATTTATTTTTTTTTCAATTTAGGGGTTTCAATTAGTGCACATCTGTAAAAAAAAAAAAAAACATTGCTTTTTCACTTTTTGCAGATGACACTTGCATATATGTATCAAAAAAGCAACACTCTCCACAGCCATAAATATTGCATTTAAAAGGACATAGATGGATTTTACTGATGGCTGTCACAATTTGATGTTTTACTGAGGGTGTGGAAGGTGTAATTGCATCCAATACATGTCAGAGAGAAATAAAATCACAAGCAAAAATGTATCGATTGATTTATTGTTTGATTCTTGCATGTTTTTTTCATCACTTTTCTGAGATGTATTTGTCCATTATTGTCTTAGTTTCCTATTCCCTGCATTAGTTTACCCAGTTTTGTAAAGTACTTCATAAAAGTGGTCTGGACAGCAATATATATGAGTAGTTATTATAATTTCTCTGCATAAAGTAATTTTTCTTTATAAAAATGCTTAATGGAAGACAAAAGCAAAACACTAATGACCTAAAGGCTAAATGCAGTCTCTTCCTGTTAAGTCATCAGTTTATGTATGTGGGATTTTGTAAAATCATCAGTTTAAGCCAACACATTACATGAGAACACAATCAATTATTCATTCAGGCTTTCTAGGCCAATTTTTCGTAATTTATGCAGATAAGTCGAACACTGAGGAGAGTGGAATTGTTGCCAATGTACGACAGAGTTTTGACCACGGATGGTCTTATTTTAATCATTAATTCTTTTCTATATTGCTGTTGTCTAACCTCTGACTGTTTAAGTGCTACAATGAGAATTTATTTCAAATTAAACATTCAATGTCTACCCACCCACACCCTCATTTGCATATATCTTATACCTAGTTTCTGCATGCAGGAGTGGAGCCTGGTCTCCAGCAGCAGGACTCTCTGGCGCAGCTCCTCGTAATCATAGGCGCCCATCTCCTCCTGGATGGCCATCAGCACCAAGGACAGATTCCTCACCTCCTCCCGGAGACGCAGGATCATCTTGGCGTCTGTCTTGTACTGTTCCAGCACTGGCAGCAGGGGGAGCAGCTGGGTCACCTTGTCTTTCAACTCCTGAGATAGTAATCAAAGAGAAAGACACGTGGAAAAGCAAAAAAAAAGATGGGGAGAAGATTAAACCCTGGGAGAATCTAGGACAGACTGGTCGGTACAGGGGATTGTGTGCAGAGCTTCAATCTCCACTTGTTGCTTCTGATTCGTAGATCATCTCTCAATCAGGAGCTCATATTGTAGCCGTGTGCTGGTTCATCTGTTCGACTTCTTAGCGCCTGGATTCATCATGAGATTCATAATACAACTACCCCAAGGTATAATATGCTGCGATTTCATGTATTACTGACATTTCTGGTACACAAATTGGATTTCTATTTATTTAGCTTTATCCATCATATGACCATCCTAGACCCCTTTCTATCATTGAGCAAGCATTGATTAACGACCCCTGACTAAGTGACACATTTTATGGTTATTTCATATTATATTCAATGCATAACAATAACGGAACAACTGATAATCTGTACAATTAACCCAAATAAAAAACGCAATAACTGCAGGAAGTTTGTGTAAAACAAGGGATTTGAGTGAATTTTGAGCAGATTATTTCCTGTGAATATTACATCAGAGATGAGTTTTTCTATTATTTTTAGGGACTTTTATTACAATTCTCGTACAATTATTTCGTTTTATGTATTTATTATTTCATACAATCATACATATTTAATTCTTTTTTTGACCAGTTCAGTATTTGGCCATTGTTTTATCAGCTCTTTGGTTGTTTTGACTGTGTACTTTTCTAATGCAGGACAAGGCTGTTTAGCAGAGAGTGAAAGCTCTGTGAATATAACTTGTGTTCAGGTCTTCACATGCTCTTATCTTATAATCCAAACTTTAAAAATAACAATTTCATTTAGTTTTCTTCGCAGAAAATAATGAAATGCTGAGATAAAGGCCAAAGTTTTCTGAAGGCCCAAACACACCAACTCGACATTAAAGAACTAGCTGCGACAAAGGCCACCAGGTGCGTCACCTCACACCACCTTTGTTTTGGCCAAAAAGTTGCACTTGAACACACCGCAAAGACTGCAGCGGATGGCCAACTACCACGTACGTTCTGCGCCTGCGTGAGATGAAATAACTCTCCACACCAGCAGGTGGCAGTAGTCTGTATTCGTCATTCAAAAAGGGAAACTGGAAGACCGAGGACGGCGGATATATAAGTTATTGTTATGATACGTACATGAAACAAAGCAACCATTTTCGCACCACTCTAACTCATCACTTAGCTTCATTACAGATGGTCATGTCGCTGTGAAAACATCCGTGTATTTGAATGATCACATGAGGTGAAGATGAAAAATGAGAAGAGCCTTCTGTGTTTGCCGTCTTGACAACTCGTTGGCTTGCTTTCCTCACTTTCTCTTCTCGTGCACTGATTTGTTTAAGCTGAACAGCCAATCAGAGTGGTTTCTCTCACCAACGGGCGCCACCGCAGATTCAACATGCTGAATTGGCCGAAAAACCTCTGACACTGAAAGACTAGAGCTGACGATGCGGGACACCGAAAAAACTAGGCCGATGGCTGACTGTCGGCTTGGTGTGTCAGAGCCTTTAAAATCAAGAAGGACTCGCAACCCACTTTGAAGCTTTGGCGCCCCCTAGTGGGGGTCCCAGGTTGGGAACCAATGTCTTAAACTACTTTACGCATCACTTCCTCTCTTAATATTTATGCCCTTTATAATTAAACAACATTTTCTCAGTTGCCGGCTTTGTTTCTGAATTTATTAAGCTTCCACCCACTTGTTTGAGTTGTGTGGGCTTCTTTATATGATCTGTAAGTAGATTTATTTTCATCTACAAAAGACACTGAGTTTAGACATTATTACTGTCTCAGCTGGTTCGGGGTGTTTTTCACTGACAGTGTTCGGAGCGTGGTGCTGCTGGGTGTAAACCTGACTCTGTGACTCATGTGTTTAGAAGTGAGAAGAACAATGTGTCTTTAGGTGGGAGTGCAGGAAGCAGCGGGAGAGCCAGGCTGCCTGCTTGGAAACTAGAAGGCTCAAGAGAGAAATAGGTGTATCAATAAAGCGTGGCCGCCACAGGAGGGGCTGTTTCCTCCTTGTTAAGGTTTATCGTAAATCTGGTGATGGAGCAGCTCTCAGCCCCGTGGCGCCACATCATAAATCTCATTTTCCCCTTTTCAAGCCGCGAAAATTCGGTGTCGTTAATCTCCCACGCTCTGCCATTGGCAACTTTGAGCTGCATGCATTCATCAGCCAACCTGCTCTGGTCAAATCCTGCTTTTTTCAAATGACTTTTTTTCTCTTTATTGGATTTGCATTCAGAAAAGTCCTGGGATATAATGCTCACAATTCTGCATTTTCTAGTCATCTGCAGGCTTTACTTAGGCTAATTCTAAGCATCTTCATTGGATTGAAAGCAGAAAACACAGCCATTCATGCTCGCCGCCGTGCTGAGGCAGAGTCCCGGCAGGGAAGCACACTTAGCATTTATCAAGGCATCTTTTAATCAAACTATTTTATGGTCCATCTAATATCTGTGAGTGTGTGAGAAATGTGGAGAAAGCCCGGTCAAGACAGCATGCTGACAGGAAGACAAAAAGGCCCACTGATAATGGCAGCTGAGCCTTCGCTTGTAGGGAGATAAGGTAGAGATAAATGTGAATATATGTGCCTGTTATCTAAGAGCATACAGCAGAATGTTAAGTATATCGAGGGGGAGAGAGGATGTAAAGAGAAAAAAACTCTTCTAGGTCCAGGAGTTTAATAATTCAGGAGCATGTGTGAATTTGCTCTGCGCATGACTCAAAAGAATGTGCGCACCTATGTGGCAGTCTACCGAGAGTCGTACAAAATGTTATTGTCTGTGAAGGAGATTGCAAAGTTTGTGTACGCGTGGAGAGCAGTGCCACATGTAATAGTATCTGCATTCACTTGAGGATAACACAAACACACACCGCAGCCGTACAGGAGGTGACAGGCAGCCAATTACCTGAAAGCCCTTTGGATTGAGACTGCGGGGATTCTCGGAGGCCACCTTCAGCTTTCCATCCACCACTTTCATTAGGCTCTCGGTGTTCCTGACATACTGTAGATCTCTGTACGTCCGCAGGTCCAGCACCTCCATCGACTGGCTAATGTTCTGAACCTGGAAACACACACCAACAAAGACACACACACACACATACAGACACACAAGAATTTCTTTAGTTTCATTTTTAGTTTTGATCTTAAAGGAAAAGATTGGATTTATTTTTTATAGGGCTACATGATTATAAAAAGAATGTGATTATTTTGACTGATATTGCAATTATGATATGACATTGCGATATTAAAGGGAATGATCATTTTTACATCATTCTCATTTTCATTGGAAAAACATATTAAAATGATTATAGTGTGATTTTTGCGGGGATCTGTATCAAACAAAAATGTTTTCTTAAGTCTTAATATGTTAACGTTAATATAAATGCTCTCTTAAGTTCTTAATATGATGGGTAGGTCAGGACATCTCTGCAGCATCACAATATTTAATTTAATATGGTATTTTTAGACACATTTTACCTTTTTTAAATGTATTTTGTGATAAAGTGAATACAAAACACTATATATACATATATATAATTATGATTATATATAAATAATTCATTATATCTTCAACTGTGCAATACTGACTTAACAGTGCAATAATTTAGAGCAATAATTCAGCTGTGCAATAATATGGTTTACTCCGGCATTGACACTGCATTTATTTATACAGAAGATTTAAACTAATATTCTTATTTTACACTATTCTTGCATTTTTATAAATGCATGCATTTATATTATTTGCATAGATTTTATTTTTCAGCAATATTATTTGCACTGTTATATATATATTTCTTATTTATATTTCTTATGATTTCTCTATTTTTATATATTTATATTTATATTCTAGTTTGGGAGCAAAATGTAACTCAATTTCTCCCCGGGAACAAATAAAGTATTTCTGATTCTGATATTTATTTCCTTGCAGGAGAGAGAGGGATGTTTGTGGGAGTGCTCTCCATCACGGAGTGGGAGGGTTTAGGTAGGAACCGGATTGGAATTGGGCCAAAAAGTTTGCGTCTGCCCTAATAGGCCTTAAGCACCGGTAGGGAGGCTCAGTGACCCAAATCAAACACACCCACTGGATGTTGATCCTGGGTGTCTACTGCTTCACTGATTAGCTTTTACCTTCAGTGAAGCTCTGTTGTTTTTCACAATATGTCTGTCTGTCACCATGCTGTGACTGCAGAGCCTCATTCAACCCAGAGTTTATGAAGACTTAGAGGAGCTCAGTGGAAAAGGAGGAGAGGGCTGAGTGGACTGGTTATATTTCTGCATCATGAATGAACCAAACGAGCTAATAAACCTCCCCTGGAGGGAGTAGAGAGAGGAGAGAAGGACTGCTAGCACTAATGTCTCCATAAACCTGAGGTAAGCTTTTATTTTCGTAGCGAGCATTAACGTTGTTGTTCTTGTCATGTTTTGAGACTAAAGTGCGGCACTTAAATTTTACTCAGGAGGCAACAAGTAAATAACGAGAGAATAAGTTAGTGATGGGAGTTCAGGCTCTATTTAGTGAGCCAGATCATTTGGCTCAGCTCACCAAAGAAGAGCCGGCTCTTTCGGCGTGCACATATATCACTTAACGGGACTGTTTGTAACTGCTTACATGTATGAATCTACCGGGTCGGTTTCCCATGCGCGCTCGCGTGTGGCTACGCTGTTCAAACAAGACTCCAACACAAACTATACGGAAGCACCAAAACCGCAAAGTTATATCTAGTGAAGCCCGTCTTGCAAAACAGTGTTGGCTGCGGTCGGAGGACTCGGAGGAGACCGAAGCTTTGGTCTCCAGGGCCAGAGTCTTTGCTCCTCTGCCTGCCTGCCTGCCTTCACTTAGCTCGCTCCACCTCATGTGCATGCGCGCACACTACACACTGCAGAAGAGTTAGTTTAGCTCTGAGAATATCTAGTTAATGTACAGTGGACGTTTGTGCAGAAATAAATGCTGCAGCTCCTCCAGACCAACAGAGGTTTCCCGTGTCTTGTGAAGTGACGGGGCTCCGCAGCAGGAAACGTTATCGTCTCCGACCGGGTGCCGGGGTCTGCCCTGTTCCCTGACTTTCGTTGACTTAACGGCCACAGGTGTTGCTGTTAACAAGCATTTCTGATTCTTGCAAACAGTCCCTTTTAAAGCGATGAACATATATATATTATTATGGAATAAAACTTAGTTGTTTATCAAAACAACATGTTTTCACGTTGTATTCTAATCTCAAAACGCTTCATTTGCGTAATAAAATAAAAAAAAAATTTCCTTCGGACCCCCCAACCTGACTTTTGTTTCATATCTTGTCACCTTTTACATTAGGACTACTCTGGAGTTTTGCCGTTCTGGACAGATTCAGGAGGACTTCACGATGCACAAGACTCACAGAATGACGCTCAGACATGTGAGTACAACAACAAACTCACTTATTGTTATAACTTAGCAACCGCCTTGTTGCCTAGAAACGTGGCGTTTGTGCAGAAACTGTCCACGCTCTGTTTTTGCTCGTGTTTGTGGCTGCAGTCGTTGTAGAGTTTATATTGTTTACAACTCTGTGTTGTCTGATGTGGTGATGCTTTATTCTGCTGTTGATTTTATAACAAGTGGAAGGCTGTTTCCTTTATTTGGCTTGTTAACGCCACTTACTGCACCTGCCGTGGTGACATTATATTTATTGTCTGTCATATTTGTTTAATTGTCTGAGTTTTGTCCTCTTTTCTGGTGAGTTCCAGTAAGGCTAGAGGAAGGCTGTTGTATATTTATAATTGCTAATCAGTTGTATGCACAGGCTGCAAAGTGCTGTCTATAGAAAGGGAATTTGTTGTTGGGTTGGACATTAGGGCTCAGCGGTGTGATGTTGTTTCACTAGTGTATACAGAGACAATCAATGCAACCCACACCTTTTAAAAATATAGCGTTTACTCAGAGTACATTTTTACTTACCTATTTTTTACTCAAGTGAAATCTGTTTAAAGTAACGGTACTTTAACTTAAGTGTATATATATATATATTCTAGTACTCTTTCCATCCACGAACGCAACTCTGAAATACTCACAGGTGGTGACGTTTCAGTCAGCAAACTGCCAACCCCTCTAAGATGTTTCCATAATTTTCACCCATTGCATGCTGGGATGTCTTGCAGCTCCCCAGGGATAAGCGGATATGGAAAAATTAATTTCCCTCAAGGCATCCATTGCGATTTGTCATCTGTATATTCCAATTCTGATTCAATTCAGAAAATAACATCTACTTGACTTTGCTGTAGATAAACTGCTTTAGTGTCATGTTAGCACTAGTGTCCCGTTGCACTGAATGACAAATGTAGGGTTGTCCCTCATGCAGTATGTGCATTGGACTGTAAATTAAAAGCTTGAGCTTTGCACGCAGTATGAATAAAACAATGTCTTTAAAGTACAGAGTTAAGCATAAAGACAAGTTTTAGTCATACGGTATAAAACACACTGAAAAAAAACCCCAAAACTAAATACAAAAATAGAATAAATAGGTGACAAACAATGAGCAAAAGCAAACAATAAGAAAGAATAAGCGAGATGAAAGGTGAGGAGCTTGAAAAATAAGCACAGTTGTCCAGAATCTATCAGGATAATACATAGAAATACATAATAAATTACTGTACGCAATAAAAGTCAACAGGTACCCAGTTAGGATATTTATATCTTATCTCGTACAGCTATCAAAACAGAAGAGTAGCAACCCTACAATATTATAACAGTGTACACAAGTTAATGGATACATAAAATTTAATGCAAACGAATAAATATCAAGGAGGTAGAAACATGCTGTCAAGTAGGTGTTTATTGAATCTCGGTTTCTCAGTTTTGCACTATGTTTAATTTTTTTCTAAGTACTCCGCTTGCTCACGCTTTGACAGCCCACTCTGTTGCTGCATAACCAGCCTACTGTTTCGTACGCCCCCTCATCTCCTGCACGTTGCACTGAACCGGCCAGAAATCATCTGAACATTGACAAACTGTTGCAGCCAGGGCCGTGGGTGCATATAGGCGGCTCACGTGTACATATGTTTAACTACCCACACAAAACAGACACCCACCCACACAGGCACGCACCGCTGAAACTCCAAGCTCACAGAAAGATATTTATTCAAATCACTCCTATCACAAACAAAAACAGTCCAACTCTCAAAGGTCAGTGTTTGACACAAAGTCTGTTTAGCACCAAATGCCTTGCTTGCCTACACTTTGACAGCCCACTCATTTTACTTTGTGTCCAGCCTACTGTTTTCTACACCCAACTCATCTCCCACATGCTTCATGAGCTGGCCAGGGAATATTTGGTCAGAATATATATTCTTCACCAATTAAAACTTCATTGATAGCAGCTACAGATGGAATAGTTGGAGGTACAGTGAACTGTTCAACCAGTCACGAGTCTAAACAACAGGGCTGGGACGATACACATATCTCCCAATTCAATACTATCTTGATATACCTGAGTGCCGATTCTATATGTTTTGCGATTCTACAAGTATTGCGATTCGATATTATGATTTATTGCAATTTTCATCAAAGAACTTGTATCATAGACTTATTTTATTTAGGAAAATACCTAAATTGATAAAGTAAAAGTGTTTGATTTTCAGCACGTATGTAGTCAGAGATGTCCTAATGTCAAATATATCAGTCATTGTCAGGCATTATTTATTAAATTTGCAAATCGCAACCCAAAAATCAAAGAATAAAGATATTTTCCTCACAAATTAGTGGTATTTTCTATTCAATTTATAAGGGACATGTAAAGTTTTAAAGTTCTGGTGAATATAATCCAATCAATCTTATTTCCATATATGTATTTTCTATATACAGTTTCCTTTGTTGACACCTTATTTTGAAAACCGGACGTAGTCTCACGTGTATACTTCCGCTAACTTCGCCAAGTCCTTCGCTAGCTCTCCCGTCAGCTCCGTTCTCTTTATACATCCATGGTCAGCTCCATCGTGGCCATTTGAATGCATAAATGTCAGTATATGGGTGCTCTACAGTTGTAGCGTCGGCTGATTTGACCACGGAGATGAGAGTGACGGCTGGCTTGACCGCGCGTTACCACAATACAATAACGTTTCCTGTCCATGACAGAGTTAGCATGTAGCTTTAGCCGTGATGTCTAGCTCTGCTTTTCCTGGCAATGTGTGAAACCCAAAGTGTTTCCATACTTTACTGTACGTGTAGTGTTTACAATGCTGGATTCAACATGTGAGGGTGCAGGTTTGTATCCATGCGGACCATCAACCGTTTTCTACTGTCTAGTTTTGGCTCGCTACGGCTTTGTTTTATATTTTGATGGATACCGAACGGATATGACGTCACGTTACTCTGACTCTAGCATTAAAAAAAATCAATCTAATATTTTTTTTTCCACCCCTACTAAACAAATGCAGTGTTACCATCCTCCTGGACTGTGCTGGCAGTTGCGACTGCTCCATCCTCTGAGCCGTGATAAGTGATTCACACATACACACACTAGGCATTTCATGCTTTCGTCTGGCCCCACCCTCGTACTTCACAGAATCCAATCAGTCACAGGTGTCCAGTTTAATGACTCGCTCTGAACCAAATCCTAAAGTGTGTTTGTGCGTATGCATGCCTGACTGTGCCCTCCTATCTCATCTCAACTCAGTCAGTCGGACAGAGAGGTCAAAGGGGGATGAGGTGCTCGAACGTCTGCGCCACGAGCGTTCTCACACCGCCGTCCTTCACGGCCAACTCTGCCCTGGACGGCATTTTGTCTGCCTCTGCAGAAAGCTGAAAAGAGGCTTTTTCCACCAGGCTACTTTACATTCTTTGAACAGAGGGCGGTTTTGACATTGTTAGTGCAACCTTGGCTTTCTGTGTCAGGGAGAGCCTTTGTGAATCTGGTCCGCTCAAATAATTCCCACACATGCTCTGGGTTCAAATTAGGATGTCTTAGCTGGCATGGTACATACACACGGACACACAGTCTTTTAACTCGTGGCTCTCGCTCGTGTGCAGCTCAAATAGCGCTGACCCCAGGTGTCCTCATTAGGCCGGGCTGTAGACTGTATTTGACGGGTGCGCTTGGCTCTGATAACTGCTGTCTTACAAGCAGTGTGCATGTACAGAGGGTAGACACCCACACTGTGTAATTCAGTCCAATGCAACAATAAATAATATATATATATTTGCAGAGCTTATAATATTCATAGACTGTGTCAGACAGGCGATGATTTCACTCTGGTAATTTCTGAAGTCTTATTTTGTGTATTGTATTGACATGATGTAGTACAATGCAGCAACACAAACTGTTACCTCAACATTTAGAGCTGACCTCTACAATTCTTAACAAACTACTTAACAAATAACATTATAGGCTTCAAAAGTAGTATTCATGAGTTTTCTAATACACTGATTGTTCTATATTTAGGCTTTTACTGATTGATACAGCAATAGTATTGCAATATTGCAATATTTTGCGTGTATATATTGTGTCAATACGCGAACGTCAGCTATCGATCTCTTATTATATAAACTATTAACCTTTTAACAATCCAACAGCTGCTATTCTGTCTTTCAGAGGTTGTAGCTCAGTCTTAAAGCTAGTGAAAGTTCTGCTAAATTTTGGTGAGGAAAAACTGGCATGGCCATTTTCAAAAGGGTTGCTTGACCTCTGACTTCTTCATCTTCTTCTGAAAACTCTGAGATGAACAGAGTAAAAACTGCATCTTAATATAAATAAAACAGATGTTGACAAACTGCATAATTTACAGTTGAAAAAAGGTAACAAATCGCATCATATCTTATCGCAAAATGTCTGTATCAATACAATATTGCCACGCAAAATATCACAATACTGTGCTGTATTGATTTTCTTCCCCCACCCCTACATAAAGTATATAGTTCCTATAAAGACATACAGTGCAGCTATACATTCACACATCTACAGTAGCTGAACTCAACCAGCTTTTTCTCAGCCTTCTCTGTTGCATTATGCTTCTTTTAAAGTGTGTATGAGTGTGGATTTTATCTGTATGAACGTGAGCTTTAAACAGCAGACAGAGACTGTCGGGGGGGAAAGGCAAACTTCTATGAGAATGAATGCAATATGTGAATTCAGGTGTCTCATTGATCCATCAGGACCTCAGAGCCTATTCAGCATCTCAATTTACCACCATCTCTTCTCACTAGACCACATCAATGTCAGCCCCTCCTGCCTCTTTTCTACCTCTCTGCTCGCAGGCTTTCACTCGCTCTCTGGATCCGCCCTCTCATTCACCCATTTGCTGGTTTAAAAAAAACAAAAAAAAACAACTCTCTGCTGTGAATGAGCTGCCACGGCCCATCAAGCAAGTGAAAGCTGTTACAGTAAACAGTATTTCTCAGGTTTTTAATATTTTGTTTGGGAAAGACAAGCTGCAAACCACCAATCAATGCAGAAGCAGATCTGGAGAGTCAACAAGCAGCAGAGGTCCTCTCCTGCCTGTACTCTCACCACTGATCTGTGTGTGTATGCACTAGCAGGAAATTACATCTGCATGCACTGCTCTGTAGGTCAATAATACTCCATGTAAATGAAACATAGATTTATTGTCTAGTTGCTGAAACAGTGTAGCGTGCTTTTTGCATGTGTACACGTTTTTGTATGATATTTATTTGCTTGTCATAAATGTCACAAGTATTAGATAAAAGAGTGTTCACTTACATTTTTCACTTAGAGGAAGACAGAATGAGCACAAGTCAGAGTAAACAGATTTAGTGTGTGCAACATTTACTATGTAACTATGCAAAGCATTTTTTATCTTCACTGATTTGTAAAACAGTTAATTTTCTTAATTATTATTGAATGGATTTATATCTCTAAAAAGAAACGTTAGAGGGCTAAGGCTCAATGAATCCAATTCCGTGGGTGAGTTTAGCACATTTCACTTATTAAGGCAATTCATGCTTAACCTTAATCCTCCCAACTCCCTGCAGACCTCAGAGGTAAACGTTCTGTCATATCTCACAGTCGATTTATTTATCAATTTGTTCCTGATAACTTTTCTTTAAATACCAATGTTTTGAAGTCCTGGGGGACCCCAATCAAAAGCAACAGATTCTGCCTATGCAGTTTTACAAGATGGAACTATTTATGTAGTTCATGTTTGCTATGGGTCCTATCACACACTGTCGAGGGTAGGGACAGCAAAAAACTTATATTTCCAAGGGGTGAAAGTCAATTGTTCGTTCCATTGCAACATCAGCGCCCAGCAGCAAAACTACACTTCATCCATTTTGGATTTGGCTATTGTCAAAAAAACACCAGTTTCGTCTCTTTGCTTCTATACTGTTTTGAAGAAGACGGATGCAACAGACACAGATCTCCTCATGTGCTCTGTCTATTTACGTTTTACACAATATGCAAATTAACTGTAACTTTGTTTTTTCCAGATGATGTTAATTACATAACTAATAATATTTTGAGAATAAATAAGTTAACATTTTGCGATGATGGTTGTTTCTATAGCCGTGTTTCCACTGCAGATAGTAACCCCCTCAGTGTAGGTGGGATTCTCAGCTGATCGGCGTAGCGGCGGCGCATGAATCTGCCGTCACATCATCTTCAACGCGACACTCGCTGAATCATTTCAACCAGAGCTGCAGCGATTAATCGTTTAGTTGTCATATATTAAATTAATGGCCAACTATTTTGATAATCTATTAATTGGTTTGAGTAATTTAAGGAAAAAAAAAATCTAAATTCCAGCTTCTTAAATGTGAATATTTTCTGGTTTCTTTACTCCTCTATGACAGTAAACTGAATATCTTTGAGTTGTGGACAAAACGAGACATTTGAGGATGTCATCTTGGGCTTTGGGAAACACTGATCTACATTTTTTCACCATTTTCTGACACGTTATAGTCCAAACAACTAATCGATTAATTGAGAAAATAATTGACAGATTATTCAACAATAAAAATAATCGTTATTTCCAGTCCTAATTTCATCGCCAATCAAACAGAGGAACGTCTGAACTTCGCAAATTGTACAGTGTAGTGTAAAGTGTAGTTTTTCGAGCTGACCATTTTTTTAAAATTTGGGTCGAATGAATTACAAATTATGGTCGCTACGGACAGCAGGCTATTTAATAATCGTGAGTTTGTGCAGGATGTCTTGTGTCGCAGTCAGTGGTCTGCAGTATCTTAACTCCTTCTAGTATCGGCTCAGCTCCCTTGGAACGTCAACCGAGGTGGTACCAAAAATAGAGTGGTTCTATTGGTACCATCCACAACTTCTGCTAACGGAAACACAAAAATAACTGTTCTAATGTGTAACAAACTGAAGTGAACTGGTGCCATATCAGTAGTTCATTCAGTTGGTTGTCCTTGTATGTTGAATATGTTGGTAGGATGAGGGTAAAGAATAATTCAACCAACAATATCTTCTGATTGGCATCCTATTCATCTGCATGACTGATCAACTGTGGGGGTAAAGGAAGTCAGACTATTCACTTCAGCAGCCTGTATGTGACAGACGGCTCCAGACACGAGCGCGGCACAGTGTGGCGGTTTTGTACGTCTGCGTGGGAAACAGTCGTGTCTCTCAAAGGGATTGTGTTATTGACAGCTGTCACCTTCTCCATGAGCTGGCGAAGTTGCCTGCTGCGCGGGTCGCGGTTACACATGTTCTGGGCCGGTGCGACCACGGTGCAGATACACTTCCCATCTGCGTCCTGTGCCGAGCTGTAGATCTGCCAGCCCTCCTCTGGGCTCGGGTACAGAGCCTGCAGAAACACAGAGACATATAAATATATATAAATCTTAGACAAAGAGAGGAAACTGGTTGCTTATGCCCGCTGTTGTTTATCTACGTTGCATGCTTTTCAAAACGCATGAGGCAGATCAGATATTCTCTGCCAGCATGCATCAACAGAAATATGAAAAGTGTTCCACGTTATAAAACATTTCTAAACTAATAAGTGTATCTAACACTTGAAAGTGTTGTAGAAAGTGTTGAAAAAAATACATTCCATATCGTGATTAGTTGTGCCCATTCTGTCAGCATCCGTTAGTTGCAAAGTCATAATTTCTCCATGGCATTCTCTTCCTCTTTTGCAACCCTGTCAAAAGTTACTCTTCCCCAGAGGCAATTAATGGCAATTGATCCCTCCAACTGCTCAAAAATCATTTGCAGTCTAATTTTAGTATTAACCGGAGAGCAGCAGAGAGGCAGAAAGTGAAGCCAGAGATTGACAGAGGTGGTGCTCACAGCAGTAGAGACAGCAGATGGGAGGATGGAAGAGTCAGAGGGAGAAAATAAGCAGAAATGGGTGCAGATTAAGATAAGACAAGAACATTGGAAAATACACAAAGGGATGAAAAACACGACGGCACGACAGAGACGGAATGAGCTCGATGGAGGATGAAGAAAGACAAAGACGAATGGGAGGAAAATGGAGGGTTTCAAAGAGGAAGAGGGAGGGATTAGGCCAGGCTGTGTGAAAGCAGAGCATCTAATAAGTTTGGACACAGAGAGGAAATGGAGCTATTCGGGATCGATAACGCAGCCCGTAACCAGTGGAGGAGGGGCGAGGCTGAGAGGATGGATGTCTCTCTCTGACTAATCCAATCAAAAGTAGTGCCTGCGAGCACACGCACATGTACACACAGTTTACGCAAAACAAAAAGGCCCCGGCCAGGACGATGCGTTCATTCACGCTGCATCTACACACACTCAGCATATAAATGTAATGAGAGAAGGAGCAGCCATTTTAGTGATAAAATTAAAGACCCATCCACATAAGTGGAAGGTAAAAAAGGCTGGAAATAAAATCTCGTGGCTCGGCTCGGTGCCGCTGCTTTCCCTCTGAGCGGTGTTGTGCTGCTGTGCTCTCGTCTCCTTGGGTCGGGGGGATCAGATTAAAATGTCTTGGGGGACAGAGGGACTGTGTGATTGGAGTGTAAAGTAGCAACCACCCTGCAAGCCAATGTGCTCACTGTCACATCTTGTCACTCCTGCCAATCCCTCGGCACCCCCACCCCCCTCTCTCCCTTTTCCTCTCCCGTTCTCACTGCTTTTCCCTCTTCCTCCTCCTCCTTGTTCTCAGAATGAATGCATTTTAAATCCAACTTTCCCCAAATGAATCGTGGCCAACAGACTAACGCTACCTGAGCGCCCTAAATATGCTGTAATACAGGCGTATGAATAACAAGACAATGCTAGGGATGTTCACGATTAATCAACAATCTCAAATAGCTGGATCGGGGAATCGGTGACAATGGGGCCGATCTATTCAATTAAATTTTGTGTTATACACTTATACATTATATTCTGTAATTTCAATTCCTGTTTAATTTTTGACCAATTTGTTGCTGCATTAAAAAGGTTTACACTTAAATTGTAATTCCTGTTGATTTTGAAGATTTTGTACCAAGTTGCTGGTGTACGATTTATTATTTTAATCATATAAAACAATTAAATAAACTTATATCTACGTATTTATTGGTCACACTTTGTTTTACAAAGTTAGGAAAAAAATGTTAAAGTCACGCCTGATGGTACCTTTAATGATGATAAAAGAATGATCCCAGTCACTTCCACACAGTGAGGCATACAGCTTATTAATTAAACACTTGTATTCGATCGGTACTCGGTATCAGTGGCTACCCAAAGCCCAGGTATCGCTAATGGTATCGGCACTGAAAAAGCCGGATCGGTGCATCCCTAAACGATTCAATATATTGCGATACTGTACGCAAAGCAATATAATCCAATTTTGTCGTAGTATAAAGAACCCACCAGAAATGCACCATTTTTACAATAGGCGAAAATAACACATTTATTCTGCATAGTTTTGGCCCCAAAACTGCATGTGATTTTCATAAAGTGGGCATGTCTGTAAAAGGGAGACTCGTGGGTACCCATAGAACCCATTTTCATTCACATATCTTGAGGTCAGAGGTCAAGGAACCCCTTTTGAAAATGGCCATGCCAGTTTTTCCTGACCAAAATTTAGGTTGAGAACTCTTTATGGGATGCAAAGTCGACAGACTGGTGGAAAGTCAATGCAGAGAGATTGACTGGCAAAGCTGGCACGCCAGTATGTCTGCATACCCGCAACATCTCATAGCCTACCTCAAATGGTAGGCTATGAGATGCAGGTGTTTTCCAAGGCTGTACAGATAACCTACAGAAACATTGCATGCAGTCCAACTTCTCTCTCTCTCTCTCTCTCTCTCTCTCTCTCTCTCTCTCTCTCTCTCTCTCTCTCTCTCTCTCTCTCTCTCGGTACACATGAATGATGCGGCGCTCATTCTCTGTAATTGTCTCAGTCCAAAAGTCAAAATTTATTGAAAAAAGATAGATGTAATCTTCTCCAAAATTCACAGCATGTTTTCGTCTAATGAAATATTCTGCTTCAAGCCGTTTTTGTTTATTATTATTTCGTCTAGTCTTTCAAAAACAACATTCACTGCGGTCAAAAACGGTTTTCTCCCCAGCACTCACCTGTATGCCTATTAACGGGGCGGTGTAGCAGCAATCTAACGGCATCAAGAACAACAAGAACAGACTGTGAGTCTGAGATGTTTGTTAGGTTCTATTGCAGTGTTACATTTAGTTGCTTTTGAGTGTCTTTCTCATAAAACTAGGCAGAGAATATGCTAAATGTTGCTGTGGAAATAAGGCTTTAAATGAGGGGAAAAAATGCATTCTGTATTTTTTTAACAATTTGTATGTTTTTTTTAATTACAATAAATCGATTGCTCAATAGTGTTAGCAATAATCGATTAAGGGAAGTGCTTAAAATTGGAATCCCTAGATAATGCACAAGGCAAATATGTGCAATAAGAACGCCGTCTGCTGTGTCATTTGCTCACTATGTAGTCTGTACTGACTGCAATGTAAATGCATCTGCATAAATATGCTACGCTCAGAGCTAGTGACGTAGAATAACATCTGAGAAAAGCTGTTTATGGTAGGTGGGAGGAGAGGTGAATGGGTCCAACAAACACACATGGTTTTGTAGCCTAAACCTAAGCAACGTATTCTCATACACGGTTCGTATGATATCTTAAAAAAAAGTTATTCCTCCTTTTTTGTTAGTTTTCCTACAAGTGTCCAGCAACACGTGTCAATGTCTGCTTGTTACATGCATACAGTCTTTTCAAAATACATTTTTGTTCTTCACAGGAAAGAACTTCCTGAGGTTTATGCAAGAAAACTAGAAGTGGTGTAACTTAGGCACGGAACTTACGTGACAAATAAATCAACGTTGACTTCTTATTTCACGTCCTCCTCCCTACAACGTCCTGTTGGCCGCTACTTGTTCATTTATGTTAATTACATACAAATTGATTTTGTGGGATATACATGAATTATAGTGCATTACTTTTCGTAGGTATAGCTACAAACGAACGGTGTATGAGACCAACCTGACCTAAGTGAGTGGTTTTGTTGCCCCCTGCTGGTACTGCACCAGCTATCCTCTGGTGGACAGGCGGGTCTATTATGCCCTTTGGCGTGATTCAGGGTTGTGTAATGTCGACCATGACAATGACATTATGCATCCTTTTCATATTTGATCTGTTTCATTATTTCCAAGGAAGGTATATTAAGTAGACTCATACATTCTGAAAATGAATACGTCTAAATTTAATTAAACTAATAAGGAGTAATATACTATTCACATTTCATATTCATACAGTAATACATACATACATCAGTGATATTTCAGTATGACAAGCTGACTCACAGTGGAACTTATTGGCAATCTCTCTAAATTATCATTCCATTATTCTTAATATTGATGCATATTTGTGAGTCAGTGTGCAGCCAGTTCCTGCACAGTTTTTCTTCCTGTCAGTCAGCACCGCTCTTATCATTAGTCCTCCCTCTTTGAGGCACTCCAGCTTCACAAGGCTGCTAGGTGGAGAGACGACAGAGGGTCTGCAGAGGCCAGAGTTGGAGTTTAAAACGAGACAAAAGAGGCACTCTCCGCAGCGGAGGCCTCCTCCAATGTCTTTCAACCGCATCTGACTGTCTATTTCATTCTGCCATCGCCTGAGGGAGAGATTCTTTTCCTCTGTCTGCTTCTCTGCCCACATCTCACTCACTGTCAGGACTTCTGATTTATTGCAGCATGTGTGCGTGAGCGCTCGTGCGTTTAAGTATTCCTGTGAGCATATCTGTAAATAAATATCTGCTGATGTACATGCAAGATTTTGTGATAATGCATGTATTTGGACATGCATTTAAAAAACTGCAGCTACTACTGATCTACCCCCCGAGAGGGTTTGTTTGGATATCGCCGCAGCTGTATTGCATGATTACCACAGGAGAGCATATGGCTGCTACGATACTGTGAATGTGTGTAAGATAGTGGATCTTCTCATTACAGTTGATATCCTGCGGTGTTAACAGGTGGAGGTTAGCTCGCCGCGAACAGCAAAATCCACTTACGTTACTCACTCTGAGGGTATCTGTGCATCCTCCTTGCATTCAGTAAAATTGCCTCATATCCATAGATGGGGGGAGCCGCCTGCCTACACACCAGATATTCACTTTTGGTTAAAAAGGATTCTTGCGAATGGTTGCAGAAGTGGGCATCAATATTTCATAACCGCTATCAGCCCGAAAAGGGAGCCACAGTTGGTGTCGCACAGATTTTTTTTATGACATGTTACATGGTGGGCAGTAATAAGCAATACGTTTCAAAATTCATCAGAGTAATATTGGAGGCATGTCAGCTCCATTATCATAATACTTTCTTCATTTTCCAGCATGTTTAAACTCACGCTGCGCTCCTCATGTGCTCTTTTCCCGAGCCAGGGAGTTTTCACAGCATCACATCTTCTCCTCTCTTCATTAATGTTTCATAAATGCTGGGCTGAAATTAAGAGCTTATTTGAATCCGTTCCAATTTCATTACCACCCACCTATCCATTCAGCGTTAACTTCCCCCATTCTCAACACCGTAGCAGTTTTCGGAGCAGGAGTGCAGAGGTAATTCTTAAATGCAAATGTGCTTTGTCCCTATAAGCTTTTGTGCAAGAATCATATATCAGCTCGTGTGCGGCTGATCTCTCGCGGTGCAAAGTAGTAAACTTGGATATGTTTTGGAACACTGCTAATTTATGTAAATATGATTAAGTCTCCTCTCCGCAGCGAAGACTGGGTTTTATTGACATTGGTTCATTTAACATAGTGCTCTCACACCATGCAGCCTATCACATATCTCATTAGTGTGGGAAAAACAACTTCCTCCAATATCTAATGTTAGACAGAATAATATTCAGGATATGCAGAGTGAAATGAGTAATGTTTGCACACTGCAGGCAGGTCAGAGTGTTGACGCTTGCTGATAACATAACCTGAGCTATCAGTGGCGGCTAGCTGGGGGCACTTCAGGTCTCGGGGATAATCCTTTCCTCCCAGACACAGACGGTGGTTTCAGGAGAGGAGGAGGAGGAGGTGTTCACTTCACCGTCCCAGAAATTCACCCATTAGATGAGAGGGATGAAATGGAATATGTAAGTGCCAGGTTTGAAGCTGTCACAGTCATGGCTGCCATGCAAAAGCCAATTAAGGAAGAAGACAGCCGCAATGAAAACAACAGGAAACCGCAGAGGGCAAGAGAGACGAAAAAATCAATTGTGCTTGCTCACTAATGTGAAAATGATTCCTTAAGATTTCTGACCTGCCCCTTTTTACGCCACCCTAGGGTTCCCTCAGTTCCCCATGACATCACAACTGACAGCCTGGGCCTATAGACGAATACAGCGACCGCTTTGTGTGTTCCGCCATCTAGCGGCTGCGCCATTACTGCGGTGGCAAGTCGTAATGACTGTGTCTGCTTACCGTGTTAACTGGTGACTTTCAGCCGAATGCGTCCGTGGTTGCTCGTAGTAACTTACGTAAATGGTTGGTGTAGATCAAGGGTTCTCAAACCAAGGACCCTCTCATAATCGTAACACCAATTAAGCATAATGTTTACTACCATTTGTACTCTTAGGCGCCATTGGAACCATTTGTAATCTAAAACTTTTCAACCTAAATACTTCAGTCCATATTTATACTTTTCGAGTAATACCAAGACTGGTATCGTCCTAATAAATCCAGACGTTTAAATTTGCCAGTCTAAAGCTGACTTTCAGTAAATGCTTCAACTTAAAAATACTTAAAACTTATTGCTGTGTGTCACAATCATATCAGAGTTTCTAGTGGCCCAAGGGCTAACTTGGGTGGGAGTCATAGACACTTGTTTTATTGGTGTAAATGGTCCCAATATGTAGATATGCACTTTTTATTGATACAGCACAATTTTATAATTCATAGCAAATTATTTCCCTCTGAGAGATTGCCACGGACCACATATTAGCCGATACCCAAAGCCGAGGTATCGCATCGGTATCTGGACTGAAAAAGTTGGATCGGTGCATCCCTACCTATTTCTTCAAAGGTAAATGGGAGGCCAAATTGGGCTGTATGTGGCCCATGAACTAAAATTAATTTGACACCCCTGCCCTAGACATTGTCTTTATTGCTAGGTAAGCAGGTTCTTCCCGAACTCCCAGACATTGTTGTCAAAAGTAACATTACATAGAAAGTAAAGGCAAAGGTAGAAAACTGTACACTTCTTTTAGGGCAGATTGCATTCAAACACGCACGTATTTTAGGGAGACGCCACCGACAGATGCAACTTGTCTACTTCCGGTATCTCCCCGGATTCGTGTATAAGGAGTCCCAGCATCTACTGCTGGCCCGCTTCCAACCTTAACATCCCATCCTCCCAATAGAAAACGGATTTAGAGTAGGAGTTGCTGATAACACTGATAGGCCGAAAAGGAAGGAGTTGTGGTTTGAGAAAGGCTGACGGGGGGAGGAGAGAGATGGCTCTAATTTCCTCTAGCTTAGTTCAAACATTGCCCAGAATGACAACTTCAGTCAAATCCCTGCTGAGAGTGAGGAAGAGGAGACGAGATAAAGGGTGTGGCCATTACTAAGCTAAAATGTAGTAACCAAATGCTTTCTGTACGCTGCAGACAAGAGACCAGATTCAGATCAGATGATATAACTAGCTAACCACACTGTGCTTTTACCTCAGCGCCTCCGCACTGTGCAACAGCGCTCAGAACTCTTTCTGTTGTTAACGATTAAGAAAGTTCAGAGGGATTATCCAATTAGATATTCGAGCTGGTGGTATCACTGTCGAGAGTTGCAGCAGGATGGACTTCCTCTGGCGTTTCATTAGACAGACCCCGGAGCTGGCTGCTGTAAAGCCCGAGCTAAATGAGATCATAAATCTACAGCTCTCTACTTTATGAGCATGACGGGAAGTCTATTATAACTTTCATAAGCAGCAGGCAGAAGGGGCAAACAGGCAAAGGCAGGCGCAAGTGCTGAGATATGGGAGAGAGCTGACCGCTGTAGAGATAACCTAACTTAACCTACGCTGTGAACTGAGCTTGAGGACGGACAGTGTTAGAACAGTAGGACTGAGATAAAGTTGTTTCGAGAGAAAGAAAGAAGCATTTGGAGAACATAAGAGGCGTCAAGGTGAGATAGTCTGAGAGTAAGATAACAAATTAAGAGTGTGCAACCGATCTAATCTCTCTCTCTCTTCAGTTTCCATCCTACAATGCCAACTTTGTTTATCCAAGTTCTACAGCTTCGCTTTCCTTTCCTCTCTCTCCCTCTGCAGAATTCTGTTTCATGCCAGGCATTAACGTCTCTAAATGCCTGTCCCCAGCAAAGTAGAAACATCTGTCTCTGCCAGACAGAGCTCCCTTCTATCTTCTGTACTGCGGCCAAACAATCAGATCTCATTTTTCAAATTTGCTGGGCATCGCTGTAATTCACCTCGCACAAATAAACATGCAAATACACCCCCCAGTCTTCAAATGAACAATCAGTCAATCCTCAATGCACCGGCCAGCTGCTGGCCTTTTACAATAAAACTCAATGAAGACTCCTAGTGCAGTCCCCGGTCTCTCCTGCGCCCAAGGAAAACCGATTACCACAATCAGCGCAGCATGGTTGCCAGTCAATAATATGACTCATAAACTCATCATGCCCCTCTCCCTGCTGCCTCCTCTTTCCTCCCTGCTGCCTCGCACTCTCTCCCACTCCATCACTCCCGTGACTGCCATCCCTCCTGCGTGGTGTCCTGCTCGCTTTCCATCTGCAGCTCGCTCGTTCCAATCCGGATCACACTTGAGTGACAGTGGGGGGGGGTGGGCAGATGCGTCAAGCGCATTTTAAAGTGTAGGGGGCTTAGATGGAGAACTCTTGGAGGAAAATTACACTCACCAATGCTCAGCACTTATGAGCTACAACTTTATACTTTTTGGAGCAGGTTTGCTAGGGCCGTGCCAGGTGCCCTGGTGTAAAGCGTTTGGCTTCACTCCTCTGTTAGACGGGTACGAGATAGCTCTATCACGACTGGTGTTATATAGAGGAGGGAGATGTGAGTGGCGGTGTGAGAAAACACTGTATAAACTGTTAGAACACAGTCAGTGGTTCAATGGAGGAGAATATGGATGGCAGAAGCGTGTGAATTGTGAAATCTTGGACTGTAAATCGATTATAATATTTAATCGTGATTACTCGCATGATTGTTCATAGTTAATTGCGATTAATTGCACATTTTTTATCTGTTCAACATGTACCTTAAAGGGAGATTTGTCAAGTGTTTAACACTCTTATCAAGATGGGAGTGGACAGATATGCTTGCTTTATGCAAATGTATGTATTAGGGCAGTAAACATGATAACATGTTAACGCAAATTTGTAGGAGGCTAAAAAATGCTGCAAACTTTGTTGAGAAAAACTGTCATGGCCATTTTTAAAGGGGTCCCTTGACCTCTGACTTCAAGATATGTGAATGAAAATGGGTTCTATGGGTACCTACGAGTCTCCCCTTTACAGACATGCCAACCTGGGCAAGTCATAGACAAATCTCCCCTTAAGGTACATTTTGAACAGATAAAAATGTGTGATTCATTTACTATTAATCACAATTAATTATGGACAATCATACGATTAAATTTAATTGATTGACAGCCCTAGTAGGTATATATTTATTATTTGAAATCAATTAACAACACAAAACAATGACAAATATTGTCCAGAAACCCTCACAGGTACTGCATTTAGCATAAAAAATATGCTCAAATCATAACATGGTAAATTCAAGCCCAACGGGCAACAACAGCTGTCAGTGTGTCAGTGTGCTGACTTGACTATGGCTTGTCCCAAACTGCATGTGATTATCATAAAGTGGGCATGTCTGTAAAGGGGAGACTTGTGGGTACCCATAGAACCCATTTACATTCACATATCTTGAGGTCAGAGGTCAAGGAACTCCTTTAAAAATAGCCATGACAAGTTTTTCTCGACAAAGTTTAGCGTAAGTTTGCAGCGTTATTTAGCCTCCATCCCGCCAAGCTAGTATGACATGGTCCATTGTACTATCCATTGGTACCAATGGATTCATTAGGTTGTTGAAGTTTCATATGTTGAGTATCTTCACTTTTACCTTAAAACTGAGCAACAAATTTGCATTAAAACGTCATAATCGCGTTAACTCTGACAGCTCTACTGAAATCATCAAATTGCTTTTGAAGGGCAAAGCAGTGATTCAGGCATAAACTCAATTGGATTGAAATTACACTCTTGTAATGGCAAATGAACCACGTCTGAAGCCTGATTATGAGTCTGGGATCAATACTGCTTTGTACACAGGCTATCACACTATTAGCTCACGTATCAAAACAATTTAAAATGATATTACAAGATTGGCTTTCACTGAGATTGCACATAGAGGACACCTGTCAGGGTCTGAACTCAAATAAAGTTTGGTTGATAAACATAAAAGCACAGCGCTCATATAAAATTTGGCTGCGGTGTTTAATCTTTAATCCATAGCCAAGAATCAATCTTTACAATCTGCTTTACTGGTTCGCACAGTGGATGTGATGAAGTTTACAGTCCCGCATGCTGACAGACAGACGCTGGGCGACCCCAATCAGATTCTGAGCCCCGGCTCTTTGTACTCTGCCATTTGTTGTTCCAGGCTCCCTTTTGATGGTGGGAATCTTTTCTTCACTCTTCTGCCTCACAGCTTTCTTATTTTAGATATCAAAGAGCGAGTTACCACACACTGTTGTGCTGTCTTTTCAGTGTAGTCTGATGGGTATACAGCAACAGTATGTAAAGGTTCATGATTTATGTATGTGCATCTTGCACGCACACATGTCAACACATACACACATTGTATTTATTTAAAAGATGTGCCAGTTATCTTTTACTGAAACACTGCGTCTGTTGAATGTGCTATTCAGACGGCAGGAGCAGCATTATATAAAATGTAGAATTTAACTGCGCAACAGCTGCTAGCATAGACAACAAAGTCAGCAATGCCTGTAATTCGCTATGCATGTTGATTTAACCACTGGTAGTTGCACGGTAATCACAGCTGATCATCGTTTGTTTTCTACTGGAAGAGGTTCTCGTGATCAGGGAAGGACAAATCGTGACTGATAAGACCCAATTGAGATGCGAATGTGGGTGTCTGCGTCATCATTTTTAAAGTTCTCCATTTCCGCCCGTCCAGACTAAAACGCAACCCCGGAGTTTTCAACCTAAAACAGGGTCAGCAGCTTTTTAAAACGTCTAGTAGTAGTGTGGATGCCAGGTATAAACATAGCAAAAGTTACGAGTTCTAAAAATAAAACATATTGTGTGGATGTAGCCTGAGAGAATCGGACAGTGAGCAGGTACCTCTGAAGTGGTTTATAATTGCTGTACAGCAGACATTATTTAAATAGACTTTCTACATTGACTTTAACTTGTAGAGTACACCGGGGCTCAATTCTTGGACCAATCTTGTTTTTATTATATATCTTACTACTGGGAAAACATGTTCGTTATGATGTATCCCTGACCATACTACACTAAATGATGCTATGCATTACAGATGGATGGCTCAGAATTTCCTCCAGCTAAAATGTAAATTAAAGTTATTATATATAACTCTGTAAAATGTCCAAGATGACTTTTTTCTTCTTAAAAAATTACTCAAACCAATTAATCGATTATGAAAATAGCTGGCGATTAATTTAATAGTTGACAACTAATTGATTAATTGTTGCTGCTCTAATTCTCATCACATCCCGACAATAAATCAAATGCTCTGACAAAAAAGAGAAAAAAATCCAGCAACTGTGGCTGTCGCAGGACTGTAATGAACTGTCCAATCATTTCATTTGGCTTATTCGTTGTTTACGTTCATAATGATCATTTTGGGGGAGTGGCTTTGGATGGAGGCCTGAAGCGACGGACTGTCAGTGTTGCCGACTTGATTTAGAGACTCTTGGAGCTACAGTAGTGCTGCTAGCTACTTTCATTGGAAAAGAGTTGGCAACACTAGACTGGGTTTTTTGGTTGGATGTAGCAGGGCTGGGCAATATACCAATATTATATCAAAGATTTTGGATATCATAATATGGCGCAAGTGTTGTCTTTTAAAGGCTGCATTACAGTAAAGTGATGTTATTTTCTAAACTTACCAGACTGTTCTAGCTGTTCTTTTATTTGCCTTTACCCAATTAGTCATTATATCCACATTTACTAATGAATATTTATCAAAAATATCATTGTGTAAATATTTAGTAAAAGCACAAATGTTCACCCCTTCAATAGGTCACAATATCACTATTGAGGTATTTGCTAAAAAATATTGTGATCTTTGAATTTCTCCATATCGCCCAGCTGTGATATTTAAAATCTAGTGTACTCTTGCTGGTTTCTCCAGTGTTACCTACCAAAGCTTTAAGAAGTTGCAAAACAAATCTAGCAGTGCTGTGGTGTCCACGATTTTAGTGGTGTCCACTTAAGGACTATTAACTCTAGCTAACTGCAAAATGAATGCCATTTATGTTAATGGATTAATATTGAATTTCATAATATATGATTAGAAATAAGATTTAGTGTGTTCATGGACTGGCAGGTCTACAGCTCATCTTGGCTTGGTCATCCTGTGCAGCCACACCAGCTCCATGTTAGAGTTCCAGGGTCTCTTCCACTCATTAAGGAACATGGTTTTGTACTATCCAGATGTGTACAAGCATCCAGGCAGTGTTGTGCTCAGTGCCATCGTAGAAAAGGCCCGTGCAAACTCAGTCAGCTGTGTTCTTGGATCAGCTGGTCAGTGAAGCAGACTTTGAAAATAGCTCTGAGCTGGGAGAATATGGGACGCAGCATGCATGGGTGCCAGCCAGGGTGGGGAGGGAGAAGCCATGCAATGCAATGGCCACTGGCATCCCGGCACCACAGTGTCACAGTGATTGTCTTTGATTAGAGCTCTAAACATTGTGTGAGTCATGACTGCTTCTTAGATCATCGCAGGCAAATGTCTCATTAATAGTGATGGGACTTTAGTGATGGGACTTTGAGGAGAGGTTTTACATTAAACTTTTATTCGCTGCCATTGTTTATGAGAGGAGATGATTCCTGTCTCAAAGCGGAGACATTTCCCATCACAACAGACTGTTATACTGTAATAATCCCTGGCACAATCAAACCGGCTCATCAGTTTTGATGAAATTTTGATGAAATGAACTTCAACGGCAGCCTCTTTTTTCCCTCCATTGGTTGTGAATGAGAGCTGCCTGTAAGGGAATATCCACTCATAACTATGTATAATAGTTCATTGTATCCCGTCTTTTGAAATGCAAATGATGAGGCTTCCAGTTAGGAGGTGTAAGAAAATATCGATACACATGAGAATCACGATATTATGTTGTGTGATACTGTATTGATTCTCCAAAACGCTGTATCGCTTTTTAATTAACCTCCTTAAAAATCTGACGGACCGCCGTGGGGCCTGGCCACTATTCAATATTTCAGATGTTGTAGTGGGCACAGATTAAAAGCTAGAGTGAAGATACTAGTATCATATGAAACTAGAAAATCCTAATGATTCCATTGGTACCAACCATGTCATACTAACTTGTCGTGAAGGAGGTTAAATAACGCTCCAAACTTATACTAAATTTTGGCGAGGAAAAATTGGCATAACAATTTTCGATGGGTCCCTTGACCTCTGATCTCAAGATATGTGAATGAAAATGGGTTCTATGGGTACCCACGAGTCTCCCCTTTACAGAAATGCCCACTTTATGATAATCACATGCAGTTTGGGGCCAAACACATGCAGTTTTTTGAATGCAGCATAAATGTGTTATTTTTTGAAAATTGTGTATTTCTGGTGTGTTCTTTATACTACTACAGTTTTCCTAAAATACAATTTAAGAAATCGCAATATATCGCCTTGCTTAATGTATCGCAATACATCACAATTAGGGCTGTCAAGCGATTAAAATATTTAATCGTGATTAATCACATGATTGTCCATGATTAGTCGCGAATAATCGTAAATTTTTTATCTGTTCAAAATGTACCTTAAAGGGAGATTTGTCAAGTATTTAATACTCTTATCAACATGGGAGTGGACAAATTTGCTTGCTTTATGCAAATGTATGTATATATTTATTATTGGAAATCAATTAACAACACAAAACAATGACAAATTGTCCAGAACCCTCACAGGTACTGCATTTAGCATAAAATATATGCTCAAATCATAACATGGCAAACTGCAGCCCAACAGGTAACAACAGCTGTCAGTGTGCTGATTTGACTATGACTTGCCCCAAACTGCACGTGATTATCATAAAGTGGGCATGTCTGTAAAGGGGGGACTCGTGGGTACCCATATAACCCATTTTCATTCACATATCTTGAGGTCAGAGGTCAAGGGACCCCTTGAAAATGACCATGAAAGTTTTTTCTCATCAAAGTTTAGTGTACGTTTGGAGCGTTATTTAACCTCCTTCACGACAAGCTAGAATGACGTAGTTGATGGATTCTTGAGGTTTAGTAGTTTCATATGATACCAGTATCTTCACTCTAGCTTTAAAACTGAGCCCACTACAACCCCCAAAAGATCGATTGTGTTCATGCATTGAAGAAATTAGTGGCATTAAAACAAATTTGCATTAACGCATTATTATCGTATTAACGTTGACAGCCCTAATCGCAATATATTGAATCGTCACCTCTGTATCATGATACGTATCGCCAGATTCTTGCCAATCCACAGCCCTACTGCCAGCCACAAGTCTTGATTAGAATGAGTTTACTGAGAAGAAACATTTTTATTCAACCCCTTGACCCTGAGTAGGATAAACCGGAATAGAAAATAAATGGATGGCTTATCCAGGCTATAACCCCTCAGGGGAAAGGTGGGTGTTCAATAGGATTATACAGTTTAGCGCTGTAAATAATTCAAACACGCCTTGCTCTCTGACATTCTTACAGAGATTAGATCATGATTTGATATTGTACTCAAAAATTACCTGCTGAGATATGTACACGTTGTAGGACAGATTTAGCAGCAAAATGGATTTTCGCTAGATGCTTGACATTTTCACAAAAGGTGCTTATATGCATTCACAAACATTTGAACCTGACACCTCACTGCAACATTAAGGAGACATAAAGCGAAGGAGATTGATGTTTTTAACAAACCATTATAAATTATAAAGCTCTTCTTCAAACAGATGGACCTTCACTCCTGAGACTGGGATGTCTGAACATACTCAGGGTACATATTAAAACACACACACACATATCCAGATGGCCACAGGTCTCTTGGGACGTTCAATTTCTTTCAATCATTTCAACAGAACAAGGCTTAATGGGTAAGGTGCCATAAAAACACACTCAAGATAGAGGCAAAGGCAGCCATTAACCGCTGATGAACCAGAAAATATCTAATTTATTCGTCTGCCTGTTATTTCTCATTGTCTGACTTACCTCCCATTAACACGCTGACACAGGCAGACACATAAAACTTGTGTGCGAGCATTAAACGGAAGAGAAACTCCCATTAAAATATAAAACCTTAGCAAAAAACTTCCACAAAGTTACAAAACGCCCTCTCTATACTTCTGACCTCCCTACAGGGAAGAGGAGGATTGAGAGGATTTTGAAACAAACAGAGCGAGGGAGAAATAAGACATTGTCTCAACCTCCCCGTCTTCCCCATCACCTCTGAATCTGAACGCCATCCTTCCTTCCCACCCTGGAGGTGACTGACAGATGGGATCAGCCCGAACATCACTCAGCAGCAGCTCTCTACCTCCCGTCACCCTGGCAAAAAACATATGATTTACCGCGGCCGCTCACACTGCGCCCTCCGCCGCTCGCCGTCACTCACAAAGCCCCACAATTCAGCATCATTATACTTAATGTGACTCACACACACACAGCAACGTGTGCATCATTCACGTTTGGTTGAAACATTGCTCTCACATGCATGTCTGCCTCCATCATCTCTCTCTTATTAATACATCATAGCCCCTTGAGACAGACTCCCATCTGTACATCCCTCTGTGAAACCACTCTGTAGTTAAAACTCAGTATCTTTCCATTTCTGTCTTCTGCTGTGTCACTCTCTTTCATCTCTTACTTTCTCACATTCACAGCGAGAGCATGCACGGACAAATACAGTGCACTTGCAATAAAAAAAAAAAAAGGAAGTCATACGCACGCTGACAATCCTCTCCGAGGTGCCCCCTCTGGAGATGGTGGTCCCGTTGAGTCCCACCAGAGAGGGCAGAGTCTGAGACATCCAGTTGGTCACCATGGCCATGGTGCTGAGCACCGCCCCGATCTTTAGCATGGGGACGCTCATGTTTGCTCCCCGTGGGGCCCCCCGGCGCAAACGGCCCTACAGCCGGCCCTACCCTGCCCTGCCCTGGACCTCCTCGGCTCCAGTCACTCTGCTCCAGACAGCCCAGGCAGGGAACCGGCCAGTCAGCTTCTGCTTCAGCCCGCCGAGCACCAGAGCTGGTGAAGCACAGTCACCAGACTCACACACCACTGGCTCAGTCAGAGGGACAGCCAGAGACCGGGTAGAGGAGAGCAGCTCACATCCAACAGCATCACGCTGGAGTCGTCCCTCTCAGAGTGAACTGCCTCAGCCTCACCCCCTCCCTCCCTCCCTCTCTCTCTCCCTCTCTCTCCCCTCTCTTCCTCAAGATGCAGAGCTGCGCATTGGCTGCCTCCCTGTCTCAACCCCTCCCTTTCAGCCTTTGCTCTGTTCTTTGCCAGCCCTGTTTTGCATGCATGTATCCATTCTTTTCTCTTTCTCTGACATTTGGCTGTTCGTTTATGACTCACATCTTGATGTGTGTGTCTGTGTCACGTACACATTTCTTTCTTTCTGATCTGGGCTCTCAATGTTATGTGGCATCCCGGGCACAGTGGACTGTCCTCATAACACACTCTGTATACTGGATGGAGGGAGTTAAGGTTGGACAGGGACTCGTGAGAGGAGACATGGGCAGCGAGGTATTAATGTGGGAGAGATCCAGGTGCTGCTGCCCACGGCTGCTTCTGACAGCTCATCTGTCATTCTGCTTCACGACATATCCTAAATCAGCCTGTAGCTCGCACTTTTACAGTATCTTACCGACTCCACTCTGCCTGAGGCGTAACCATATCACCATCTTCACTTACATGTCTTCTTGACACTCACTGCCTGACACTTGCTGTTGCTTACGCTCTGAAACTAGAGCACAAGGTCAGATTCGGCTGATGATCGGATTGACATAAATGATGGAATAGATTAAAGCTGTCAAAACAACTTGATGTGATATGAACTGATAAATAAATCATGGATTTGTTGTTGTTATCTGGCTGCTTTAGCATGCTTTCCTTAAATAAGGGGGTTGCATGTTATTTTTCAAGTGGTGGAGCTTAAAGACCTTTTCAAACTAGACAACATAAATAAGGCTGCAACTAACTATTATTTTCATTATCGATTAATCTGTTTATTTTCTCGATTAATCGTTTAGTTGTTGGGTCTCTAAAATGTCAGAAAATAGTGAAAAATGTCCATCCTAGTTTCTCGAAGTCCAAGGTGCTGTCTTTAGATAGTCCAAAACCCAAAGAGATTCAGTTTAATATGATATAAAACAGAGAACAGCAGGAAATCTCCATATTTGAAAGGCTGAAAACAGCATTTTCTGACATTTTTGCATGAAAAATGACTTTTAACAATTAATCGATTGTCAAAATTATTTTTATGTCGATTGACTTATCGATTAGTCGACTAATCATTGCAGCTCTAAACATAAACAATTAGGGCTTCCCTCTCTTAGTCGATTAGTCGACTGATCGGTTGTTTTGGTAGTCGACTAAGATTTCTTTAGTCAATTAGTGTTATTTTAATGCTTTTTTCATGCTGAATGACTTATTTCCAAGAAACTTCTGAACACATCTCTGGTAACACAAGATTTAAAGTGGTGCTTTTGTGTGATTCTTTGTGGAGAAACTCAGTTTTGCAGATCTGTCGATTAATTCAACTGATCAATTAATCAACAAAATCGTACGAGTGTTAGTCGACTAAGAATTTCTTTGGTTGAGGACAGGGTCGGCCGATATGACGGTTTTGGCAAGAGATTTGGCAATACCATTTCCACCGCAGTAGCTATTCTCGCGTGATTTCGAGATCCTCGCACGATCACGTGATATAGCAAGATCTTGCTGCCCCCAACCAACCCAAGATGAGGAAGAACTCAGGTTACATGATATGAGTTAAGTCTTTTTTTCTTTTGCTGTATTCTAATATATATAAATTTATGATTTTTATATCACCAACTGAAGTCAGGCTGGTATATATTTTCACCTGTTAACCTTAAAACCTGTAACACGTGTTCACATGAATCTTAGAGCTTCCATCTTGAAACAATTTAAGTTTTACTGTGTTGAGTCTTTGTTTTTAACTGAAGTGATGTCTCATGTGAGGCAGTTTTTTTTGTAAGGAAGTAAATGGGCCCCTTCTGTATTTCCTGTTGCAATATGTTAATGCAGCATAGCTGACAGGAACTTGGACGTTAACCAAAGCGGTTGCCCTAGCAACATAATGGCAATGAAAAGGTCTATAATCCAAATGTCTTTAGCTTTTCAGCACAGTCAGGTAAGCCAGTGTCAGATATCATACCGATCACTTCGCTGCCTATTTTAATGTCATTTCACCTCAGGGACTTCGCCTCGAGCCTGTCAGGATGGATTTAAGACGTGTTTTGAAGTTTAGAGTAGAGTCTACGAGTCATAACTGTCTGATTTTGCCACTCACTCACTTCTACCGCAATGGCCCAGATGAAATGAGGGCTTTTGGAACCGGAGGGTGTCTCAGATTTCCCCTTAAAGCTTGAGGCCTCTCCTCGCAACAGTTTCCGGCAAGATGCTGGCTCGCTGGCAGTGTCATTTTACGCCCTAAACAACCATGAATAATGATGACAGAACGGCCTACTCAGACAAAACGGCCAGGTCATCTCCTTTCCGTGCCTGCTTCCTGCTCTGCTGACTTATTCAGTTTGTCAGCCATGGATGGGCTCCCTTCCCCACACAGTCACATCGGGTGAGTGATACGGCCTCCTCTGTGTGGGGTGTAACTGTGAAGTGATATGAGAAGAGACAGCTTTCTGAGTCCCGTCCAAAAAATGTCAGTCCTCCTCAGCTGCACCTGCTGGCTCCCACATCAGCATCTCTCCCTCTATTTCTGCAGCAAGACTGACCCCGTGTGGTTACCAGAGGAAGTGCACCACCCAATACGCTGCCTCTCTAGAGCGAGCCAGTGCATGTCATTTTGTTGTTGTGCTACAGTGAACCTGGTGACAGGTAGTTGTCACTTTATGTGTCAAGGAGATGTGAGGGAGCATGTGGCAGCGCTGTTTCGAATCACACTGACAGAGATTGTAGAGAAGTGTTCCATGCAAAGTAGTAAACACTCTCACAAACACACTGCTGCTTTTTAGAGGGGTTGCGCCATGTCCAGGGTTATGATGGAAATAAACTGGAGCCAAGTGAATACATCACATATATCATCTGATTCGGGCTGCAACTAACGATTATTTTCATTGTCAATTAATTTGTCGATTATTCTCTCGTTTAATCGATTTTGTTTTTTGGTTAGAAAATGGTAAAAAATGTCAATTAGTGGTTCCCAAAGCCCAATATGACATCCTCGAATGTCTTCAGACGTTCCTCTGTTTGATTGGTGTTGAAATTAGGACTGGAAATAACGATTATTTTCTTATCTGTGAATTATTTTCTCAATTAATCGATAAGTTGTTTGGACTGTAACGTGTCAGAAAATGGGGAAAAATGTCAATCAGTGTTTCCCAAAGCCCAAGATGACGCCTTCAAATGTCATGTTTTGTCTACAACTCAAAGACATTCAGTTTACTGTCATAGAGGAGTAAAGAAACCAGAAAATATTCACATTTAAGAAGCTGGAATCAGAGAGTTTTGACTTTTTTGTCTTAAAAAATTACTGAAACTGATGAATCGATTATCAAAATAGTTGGCGATTCATTTAATAGTTGACAACTAATCGATTAATCGTTGCAGCTCTACATCTGATTACATTTCACAGGTAATTCCTTATTGATCTAAATAGTTTCTCTGATATTTCCATAGTTAAACAAGTAATCAATCAATATATTGTGAAAATTAGTAATTTATAATGAAATTATATTAACTTGCTTGCAAGATTCCTGCAGGTGAGGAAAACTATGTTTTGTAATGCATCATATTATAGATTTCCTTTTTGTCGAAAGAGAATGCAGTACTCGTCACATTCACTGGGTGGCAGCAAAGATTTAAACATGGACGTCCTTTATCCTCGTATCTGTATTTAACCGAGCTCCCGCACTCCTCAAATCAAACCTGGTACCGAAGTAAGAGGGCTGACTGCAAAAGAAAAATCATTCAAGATGGTGCATGGATAATTAATGACACCACCCACCCCATGTACCACTGAGGCCACTGTGCAAGGAGTAAGCTGGACAATTCACTGCGAGTAGAAATCCATGCAGCACATTGATATCTTGAATTTTCCTGCAGTGGTCACAGTTTGACTGCCAAAAATGCTGAATAAATGCCTTTTGCCAATGGACACTAAACACACGCACATTACTCAAAACTACTGAGGACTGTATTTGATATAATGCATTCCCCACTTCAGTGGTTCTCAACCTTTTTCGTGTGGACTCCTAAATTTGATAAGATTTTGCTTCAGGGATCTCCATCTGAAAATATTTTGGTTCTTAGATATGATTAAGACCAGAATTATAGTTGTCAACTACATTTGAGGAGATAACCGTGGAGAAAGTGAAACCTATGATCAGAGTAGTCACGCTTATGACACTTACTTACATTGGACTCACTTCTAGTGAATTAAATAAAAAAATAAACTATTCCCCATTTTTCTAGCGACCTCCTGGAACTCCCTCAAGAACCCCTGGTTGAGAACCGCCTCGTTCACAACTACATGCCTTTCCCCAACCTTAACAGAAAACCAGTTTTAACAGAGCTTTAGCCAGAATTGGTCCTCACAAAGTTGGAAGCCGTTATAATGGGCGCTGGTAGAGGCCATGTGTGTAACTCTTTTTATGTTCTGCTTTCTAATGATCTCAGAATAATAAAACAAGCTTTCACGATCACAAAATAACCATTTTCTGATCTCAAAATAACCCAGTTTGGCTTGTTGTGATCATTAAATAAGCGGGTGCAAAATTCTGATATCTAATAATCATCAATAGTCGGCAGACATAAAGCAGTCTGAGCTAGTTATGTTGTTTATCACATTTGGCATGAGCAGATAACAGTTTCCAAAGCCTGCAGCTGCAACTGAACAGAGTTCCTGACATATAATAGTATTTGTACAATAGTAGTCAATAAAGACCAAATTAGACACATGGTACTTTATTATTCCTGTAATATCACTACAGGGACTCTGCTCATGCTAGTATAGATTAAAATACAGTGACTTTAAAGGGTGAGAATCACCAGAGATACGATATTATCACGATACTTAAGTCACGATACGATCTTATTGCGATTTTAAACATTTTAGTATTGCAATAAGATATATTGCGATATATTACCTTTTTTCAACTGCAAATTCTGCAGTTTGTCAACATCTGTTTTATCTAACAAGATGTAGTTTTCACTCTGTTCATCTCAGAGTTTTCATTCACATATCTTGAGGACAGAGGTCAAGGGACCCCTTTTGAAAATGGCCATGCCAGTTTTTCCGCGCCAAAATTTAGCGTAACTTTGGAGCGTTATTTAGCGTTCTTCTCGAGTAGTTTACATGACATAGCTGGTACCAATGGATTCCTTAGGTTGTCTAGTTTCATATGATACCTGTATCTTTACTCTAGCTTTAAGACTCTCAGCCCTCTGGAAGACAGAATATCGACCAGCGGATTGTTAAGAGGTTGATCATTTATATGATAAAAGATCAATACTTGACGTCCATATATTGATACAATATTGCCACGCAAAATATCACAATACTATGCTATACCAATTTTTCCCCCACCCCTAGTGCCTTTAGATTAAGACTCTCCCATTTCTTCAGATAATAGATTATTACTAAATCAAAATAAAACCTTAAAGGCAACTGTGTGTATTTTCCCCAGCCCTCTTTATTCTCTCTTTTCTTTAGCTAGCTTTCTGATTTTGTAATTTCAGTGTAAACAACTCTATTCTCTCTCTACTTAGATGGCAATTGCAATGCATAGAGAACTGATATGCTTTTATTCATTTGTGCCACAACGTATCCTCATACTACAGTTCGTATGATATTTTACGAAAAGTTATTCCTCATTTTTTGTATGTTTTCCTAAAAATGTCCAGCAACACCTGACACACATTTCAAGTTCCGCTCCAGTTTTTGTTAAAATAAACTTCCGTCTTCACAGGAAACAACTTGGTTCAGTTTAGGCAACAAAACTACTTGGTTAGATTTAGGAAACGATTGTGGTTTGGGTTATAATAACTCTGGAGGTGGTGTTAAGTATGGAAGATACATGACAAATAAATCAACGTTGACTTCTGGTTTCACATCGGGTACAAACAGCGGTCTCCTGGGGCGAAAGTCTGGTGTTTTTTAACCCACCCATCCACCCCGACCTCCTTCCTACGTGGTTTGTCGCTTTTTATGCTTCCTGATTATGTGGATTACATACAAATAGATTTTGTGGGATATATACGAGTTACGGTGCATTACTTTTTGTGGGTATAGCTACGAACGGTGTATGAGAACAGCCCGGATGCCAAAAACAAAAGTGTGCATGCTTCACCTGCTGAATGTATAATAACTGAAGCCATAGAGGCCGCCATCAGACACCTTCCACACATCACATCTTCTCTCAGAGGTTTTCACCGTTGCGCCCTTTCCTTCTATTTCAAGGCGTCTTATCATCCGAGCCCATTGTTAATAACTTATGTATTTGCTTTACTGGCGTAGAGCGGAGTGCACTTTCAGACTTGAAATTCCTCTCACAGAGTGCAGGTCAGATGCCATCTTTTGTAAAGTGATGGACCAAATAAAGGAAGTGGAACAATGAGTGTCATGAGGACAATCTGCCATACCTCAAAGAGTTCCAGGCTCTGCCAATCAACTGTCTAATCACAGAGTCTGTTGGCAGAACAAGCTTTCATTAAATATTAGCGAGAGAGGAAGTCAGCCATTTAACCTGTATTAATTTAATCCCTTTTCATTAATTTTCACAGCCATTCCTCATAATTTCCACTCTAATAATTGGCCAGCCTCACTTTCGCTGCTAGTCTGCTGTGTCATTATCTCCAACTCTCTGTCGCTCTCTTTTGTTCTCCTTCTCTGTGAATTTTATTTAGCCTTTAACTCCTCTCACTCTCTGTGTTGTCTCTCTCGGCCCCTCTGGCAATGAGAAAAAATGGCATCATATCATGTGTTTCTCCTTTACCCTGCATGTGTCTGAGCTTCTACTATTTCTGTCCTGAGCTCACACACTTCTGATCGTAGCTGTGTCTTGTTGCATGCCTGGACTCAGATTTGCATGACATACTGTAGATTAAGGCTGAAAAAATATCTAATTGTGATTATTTTGACTGATTTTGCAATTGTGATATGATTTGCGATATTAGAGGGAATGATAAATTTTACATCATTATTCTCATTTTCATTGAAAAACATATTATAATGATAATGGTGTTATTTTTGCGGCGATATGTACCAAACAAAGGTGTTTTCTTATATTTTGAGACACATTTTACCTTTAACAAAAATTGCAATAGGCCATATTTGCGATTTCGATAAAATTTGGATTAATTGTTGCAGTCCTACTGTAGATACGACACTGTGGAACATCTACATGCACACATGTTGTGCAGCTTCTTCCGCATAGACATGCCAACATGGCCTTGTGTTTTATCATAAACAAAAAAAAACAATCCACTCTGCTCCTTGCCTGTGGGCGTGTGCTCTATAAAGGGCATTTTTAATCAGATCAAACGGTGAAAATGGCCACCAACTGCAGAAATGGCAGCATTTGTGCAACACCCATGGATGGCAGTAGAGCGCTGCAAAGCCCCGGGGTCACAGGGACGAGCTCTGGGTGAGATAACAATACAGGGGAGCAGAAAACGCCATTCTCAATGTGAGCACACGGCTACAGATTCACAGCTGAAATCCAGGACCGAATTACACCTCAGCTAATTACACAGACCTCCTTCACAGTGATGCAGAGCCGTTTTGACTGAGGCAGCACACAAACGGAGCCCCCGCCTGAGCTCTGAAAGACGCCGGAGTCAGCCGGCTCTAAGAATACTGGCTATTTTTCTGAGTCATAATTCATTAATTAGATGATGGACATGGAGGCCCACCGCCTTCTAAATATATCAGGATCAAAATCAGCTTAAACAAAGCGTGACCTCATTACCATGGCAACTATTTAAATGGCATAAAGAGGCTGTACCCCAGGGTTGAGGCAGGCACACACAGTGGTGTGCTTTCAACATGGAGTGTTTAATCTATTAACGGCTCCTGTGGGCCTTTGATTAAGGAAACTCATCTGGGCTTTTACGTTTTATAGTAGCGACTGAGACCTCGGGAGGATTACAGAGTACACATGCATCGACCCCTGCACGCATAAAGTGCAGAGAACACATCCTATCGAGTTGAATATGTTCAATAATTCAAGCGGTGAGCGTTCACCACAAATGAAGTATCTCTGTCCCGCTCGGACCACAGAGGCGATTGGCAGTATATGAATCATGATGCGATAAAAACTAGTCGATAACCTTGGCATGTTCAGCTTGCATCAGCACAGTTTAGGCACTATAATCTTCAATAAATGTGTCCAGTTCTGCGCGCATGTGTTTATATTTGCACGCATGGGTTTGTTTGTGTGTGTCAAAGCCTCTCCGTGTTTGTGTCCACTTGCATGAGCCGCGCTTTCTCTCCACTGAGCTGTGAAATGTCCACAATACCCTCTAATGGTGGTTGCCACAGTGTTGAGAGAGAGGCCCGGTTGAGCTGTGACATGCACGTAATATACAGTATCTCCGTCACTACTGTATGAAACAAACGTAAGCAACAAAACAGCCCAATAGTGCTTAACTACAATAATGTCTATTAACAGGTGAGAATATGTCCTTCCAGTGGGAACACGTGAGAAAGAAAATCAATACAGTGAGTGTGTCTGCCTGGCTGTATTGACTGTAACACACCTACAGTATCCTGTGGTGAGTTCATCCATTGTCCTTACAGTACAGCCTTTATGGCCCATCTAATCAACCCACTGTGAAGACAACAATTATAATATATCACAAGGCAAGACTGCAGATCTGAGACCAGGACACGCACCAGGCTTCTTAACCTCTGCTGTTCTCAATTTGCTACTCAAAAGTACCGGCAAAATGCAAATGCTTTTACAACAGTATTGATAATGTATTGTTTGATCCAGTATGGATATTCTTTATTATTTTTTATTAAAGGTACAGTGTGTAGGATTTGGCAGTATCTAGTGGTATGGTTGCAGATTGCAACCAACTGAGTACCCCTCCGCTCACTCCTCCCTTTCCAAGACTGCGGTAACGTGAGCCGCCAAGTGCAAAACTGTGGTAACGCCGTTTTCCTCGCTCAAAAGCCATCCTTACCATAATGAACTACAGTAGGCGCAACGGAAGTCAGACTGCGGTTAGCGGTACCACGGTTTAACACTATGCGGCTCACGTTACCACAGTTTCACAAGCATGTTGGAGAACTACGGTGGCCTCCAGGTAACATAAAAAAGTGAAAGGCTCTCTTTAGAGCCAGTGTTTGGTTTGTCCGTTGTAGGCTACTGTAGAGACATGGTGAAGCAACATGGCGGACTCCGTGAAGAGGACCCGCTCCCTATGTAGATATGAAGGGCTCATTCTAAGTGAACAAAAACACAACGATTTTTAGTTTCAGGTGATTATACACTAATGAAAACATAGCATGCATTTTTGCTAATAGAT
Organism: Sebastiscus tertius; assembly: GCA_916701665.1. Lineage (NCBI taxonomy): Eukaryota > Metazoa > Chordata > Actinopteri > Perciformes > Sebastidae > Sebastiscus > Sebastiscus tertius. Next base: position 55,299 of record CAKAOH010019972.1, read on the forward strand.
CCCCCAAAATGTTACACATTGTTCCTTTAAGATTTTGAAGCAAATATTCAAACCCTGAACAACATTTCTTTAGAATTGCACCATTACACACAAGATGGACAATTGCAGGTGTCTTTACAATAGTTTTATGTTTCCCCAAAATCTAGCAGCCACTCAACCTGCCTTTTAATGACCCACCAGAGGGACAGATACTGTTGAAGTTCTTTTCCCAAGCAAACATGACATTGGAGAAATCCTCGTTCAGTGTACTTCTTCCTAGAAGTGTCATGAATATATTGCTAGAAGATCCATTCAAACTTTATTCATATACGGATTGATTGCTCCTGATTGCTCCCTTGATTACAATCCCAACAGTCCATGGGGGCTTGTGCATTATTATTTGTAGGGTATTTGGTATGAATGAACAGTATATGGTTGAATATATCAGGTAGCTCAATCAGGCACAAGCAGGGCGCCACATTTTAGCTTTGAGGCTTGCTAAAGAAAAGGCCTGATCAAAGCTATAGACGAGAAACTACATGCGGCAATCAGCTGCCATGCATTCTGCAGCGCAGCGTGGCTCTACATCCACTGTTCTGCACCTACTTATGCCAGCAGTACCAGCTGAATAAGACCCAGCACTGCACTTCCTGTGTTAAATGTGCCCAGTTGAATTGCCCCCACACACACACATAAGCGCATGCATTCACACACACGCACAATTACTATGATCATTTCCTGGCTACATGACCTGATTACCAACAGTACCCAGCGTTTTCCTGATCCAATAGCAGAAAGCCACCACCACATCCTGACCTTTTCTCCCAACTAGCTAATCAAACATTCCCTCTGTTGCGTAGGGAAAGATATTCCTGTAAATGGAGTAATTACCGACGGCAAATTGGGAGTCTTCAGCCCGACAGAAAGAAAGGTAGCTGAGGCTCATAGAAAGCCTGCTAATTGAGACCCCCCCTCCCATGGCCATCCGCCTCTTCAAAACGCCCTTCACCGAACTCGTGGTGCCGGCCTTGCCACTATCAGCCACAATAATTGAGTTTTTTTTTCATCCAGATGGTAACTTGACTTGTGCTGAGTGCTGGAAACCTCATCTTTTCCTTCAAATAGCGGCTAATAAACACTTCTGTTTTGGCATGCTGATATTTAGACCTCTATATACATGGGTTTCTGTGCAATGTCATCACGAAGATGCGCGTACAGCTAGCGGGCAGAAAGCACGGCATGTCTAGCCGAGCCAAGCTCCAAGGCAGAGATGACAAGGAGTTGTTCAGCAGTAAACTGCACCAACCGCAGAAAAGATGTGAACATGTTTAATATTCAGAGGGGATCACATGTCTTTGCGAAAAACAGAAGGAGATTATGGATCCAGAACTGATGGGCAAAAGCATTCAAGTCACAAAGCACAAGCAGAGCAGCGGGTGGTCATGGCGAGCTGTCATGCTCCACAGATCGATGAAAATGATCAATAACAGACTAATCGATCCACAATCTAAGGAAATAATTATATATATTCAGCGACTATGCCTTAAATCTTAAGAGTGATGCAAGACTTTGTAACGGCTATAAATTGGCTGTAACGTTACACGACTATGGCGAGGGAAAGCTCACGCAGGTAGAGAAGACGTCTGGTAGTCTGCCGGGGCAGCCGCTCCTCCTCCCCCACGGTCACAACAACAACAAGCAACTGTGGAAGCTAACGTTAGCTAACGTTTCCGACTGAAGGCTAAATGTTCACCTGCCCGACATACAAAGAGCTATTGTGAGACTAATTGTAATAATAACCAGACCAAAATCCAAGTCTCCAGTTTTTTATTAATGTTATACCTGTTGAGGAATCGCTGAGGAAAATGTGTCTGGCGGCGGCCATCACTCACGTAACTTGAGTGTCAACCAGACCCTGGTCTCCCAAGTCAAATCACACTTATGTCTGATCCAATGTCATAACAGGTGATAATATTAAACAAATCTCATACTAATACGGTGGTCGAACTCTGCAGGGGTCAAGTATTGTCAACAAGAATGTACAAACAATGGGAAATCTAGGTTAATTACAATGGCTGCTAAAGCTGTTTTGCACCCTGAATGCACACGCACCCAGTAATGTTTGTCTACAAGAAACCTGTCTTTAGAATATTCCTGTTGCTGCTGAGAGCATTTTTAATACAGCATCTGCACTGCTGGAGTTGTTCCATTGTCTTATTACTGTGCCAGCAAAGTGCTGTGTTTCATTAATTATATTTTTATACACCTGCAGAAGAGATCTGATCGGAGATGCCTTGTTAGATGACTAAAGAGGCAACCAGTGGACAAGACTGCGTTTTCTCATTTGGTCCGTCTGAGTCATTGTTTACAAATGTCACAGAGTGAAGGTATCACCGTGAGCTAACCACCGTGGTGGGTTACACAAGAGGAAAATAAGCCAAAGAATAAGACGAGAGATAAGACAAAAGGGTAATAGAAGAGAGTGTGATGTTTAGGAGAGGCAGAGAAAGTCAGCGAGAGAAACCGATAAAGAGAGAAAAGGATGGGTGATGCATTCGAAACTCCCCGAGGTGATGAATTTACATCTTGTCTGTTTTCTGCCACGTCTGCAACAGCGAAACTAACAGGACCAGAGAGGAGCGGTGATATCCTGCCAATTACAGTCTGCTTGACTGAGAGTTTGCAGCAGCCAATTGTGGAGGAAAATCTTCTAATGCTCTCTCTCTGCGCTCGACATGGTCAGGAAGCAAACAATGACCAGAACCCATCAGCTATAACCGTATATCGGTAATGAAGGGACAGAACCAGCCCGCAGTCTCGAGTCCAGCTCCTTTTGTCAGAGCTCACACTGAGGCCTCCATTTGTATCCTCTGTCTTCAGGTCATTAATGCTCAGAGAAGCTGTAACATTTAATTAGGGACACATTATTAGTGCAACACAGGCACAGTGTGCAGTGGAGAGAAATCCCCAAACAGCCCCTAACTGAATATTACATTTACAGCCACATGGAGTTATGGGCAAAAAATGGTTCGCAGAAACTTGTAGATAAACAAATTAGCTTGTGTGCTTTTATGGAGTTTTTGCCGTTGTTAGTGGGACTGAGTAGAAATAATGATTAGTATAAATAAACAGTCTTGTGTTAGTTCCTCCAACAGCCCGACGACGACTCCAGCCATGTAATCTGCTGCATTGTCACAATGAGGAGCCGCTGATCCGTTCGGCGATTAAACAAACAAACAGACAGGAAAATGTCAACAAACTTGAGAAAATGAGTGTACAGAGCAGAAACGAGATGTTGAATATTATATTCGGTGGAGTTAGCCGAGTGTGAGATGAGAAGTATTGTGAGTGGGAACGTGTTGGTGGGAGGAAAGAGGAGATGTAGAGGCCCTAATGGTAAAGAGTGGCCTTATAGAGTCTGCTAGTGCTTCACCACATGGGGTCACATTGGTTCATCGGGCTGGATCTCTCAGCAGTTACCCGGTTATAAACTGTATGGTGAATGTAGTAGGGATGTCACGGTACCAGAAATCTAGTAGTCGATACCAATACCAGTGAATTTACACGATTCTTGATACCAATTCGATACCACGGTCAAAAAAACAATAAATCCCATGTAATTCAGCACGCACTCCTTTTATTAAAACATTTGTCATTATGCTTTTGCATTTCCTGCATTGTTACCCACTTACTAGTTTGTTAAATTGTTAGCCTCTGTGACTTCTAGATGCCGACAGTAACATTAATATTGTTGTTGCTTATCAGTGGTGTTCTCACGACTTAACCACTTGAACCCCAAGCATATTGTGTACACAACTTCCCATGTTGCAAACACAAGGTCACAAGATACATTTGAGGGCACCGATACTAACTTAATATATCAAACTAATAGGCCTACGAGCTGGTGATGTCTCCTCTGACACAATAGTTTAACATCGACACTGCAAGCCAGGGCCCTGATTCCTTATGACAACTTTAGCTGGCAAGTTAGCTACTTGCAAACTTAACTTAGCTGATACAGGTGGTCTCTCTTTCAACATTGTGGATGTAACCTTCAATCCAGTTGCTGCATCCCTTTGTTTGGATTATTTTGGGGATCTTTACAGATGTATCTGTCCACATTTGATTCAACACTTAGCTGGTGTACACAAGTCAAATGTTTGGACCATTTTACCATAGCCTTACAGCAGACTAGTTTCCAGAGATCCTTCCCACCCTGAGCTAAGAGCAAATGAATACGGTCCATGTCCTGCATTACCATTTCAATTCAGCTCTCCTCCCCAAAAATGTGAATTACATTGTAGGATGTTGAGAATGCGTGTTTCTGTGAGGGGTTACACACAGACAAACAGCTGGTGTGTGTGTGTGTGTGTGTGTGTGTGTGTGTGTGTGGATTTCTATAAACAGTGTGTCTGCAGGATTCCAGTTGATGCATGATGTCGTGCAGCCGTGCTCTTCACTCTGAGCACGACGCAGATCTATGCCGCTTAATGATGATATTTGTGAGTGCAGCCTGGGAGATGCGATATCAGAAAGGCCAACCCTTCCTTGCATTAATATTCCGTGCAGCACGATGAGAGAACGGGAGATGATTTTCCCCCTTAAGGAGGCGCTTCCTTTGCTAATCGTTAACATAAATATTTTCATTTGCTGTCTTTAAGACATGGCAGTCTGCTCATTCCTCCCGGGACACATCATTGTTGACTATTGCCTGATTGCCTCTGGTAAAATGGACAGGAATGAATTGAAAATAAGATCCAACCTCTAAGCGTGGGAGATTAGAATGACAGAAATACCCTTTAATAATGAGCTTGAGAGGGTGACACATTGTGGGGACATTTCTGCCACCCGCAGATTAAATCACTAATTTGAATTTTAATGACACCTGTGCAAGGTCCCCTTCTGCACAGTCACTGTGTGTTGGCGTTCATTTGAAAAGGCTTATATATAAGGAGGACTCTACACTCTTGCAGTCCATAACAATCTGACAATTTTTAATTTCCTTATTCTCCATTTAGTGGCACTTCCCTGAATCAACAGATCATACCCACACACAGTGTAAATTAATTCACATTTAATAGTCTTGTTTTTATAAGATCAACACAGAACATACCGAGTAGAAAAATGCGCCTGACAAGCGAGAAGCACTCCTGAAGCAGATCTCTGCACCAGCCTCTCTGCATGCTGTTGCTTTAACTGAGAGGAGTGAGAGATGAGAGCCGGGCCTGAGAGGACCAGTAGCCTGAGGCACTACGGCTTAAAGAGAGAGACCTCTCCTGAATACCTATTCATCACATCGCCATTAGTGTGGCTGAAGCACTCAGCTCTGCTGCTCAAAAATATAACGAGGATCACTGCATCGGATTCCATAGCATCGTCTGACATGATAGCACCATCACTGTTGGTATACTCAACTGTATACAGCTGAGTAGAGTTGGGTCGATTTCCGGATTTGCCGGTCCGGTTTGACGTATGAGCTTACACCGGTTTGATTTTATGCCAACCAGCTGAACAGACATTTGTCTTTACGACACCTTCTGGCAAATTAAAAAGTAGCCGACATCAGCTGACAGCATCACGGCGCAAAATCCAGCATGTATTGCATTAATAATAAGCAATAGGACAACGTGATTAACATAATATTATGTCTGCAGTCTAACGGAGCCACTAGTGTCTGACAGGCTGTGCGCACGTTTACTGCAGAGCTTCGACATAACACTGGTGTTGTGTCGAGTACTTTTTCCTGTCTATATGTGTTTCCCCCTACCTTAACCTGAACCGACCCTCATCCCTAACCTAAACTGCCGAGAGGGGGCGCTAATATTTTAACAGGAGCGAAACTATTCGACGGGGGAACAGACTTCAACATAACAGCGGCAACATGAAGGAGATCAATTTCAGTAGAGGTGGGAGGCGGGAGAGGCGCACTGCGCACGTTGTGTTTGTTTACTAGAAAGTTCATGGCTGTATTCGAAACCGCCTACTATATACTACTGACGAAGGCAGTATGCAGGATACAGTACATCCTGCGTTCCTGAGTAGTATGCAGTATACAACGGTTATAGCGATGTATTTTGCAGTGTTAGACCAGGCTTCAGCTCTTAAAGCAATGGACAAAAAAAACTCGTACCACTACTGCAATATTATTGAAAAATACAACTTTGATTTTGTTGTGTATGTTATGTTTGTTTACTTTATAAGATACTGCATTGTTTAAACAATTTATTCTAACAGCTCATAATGAAGTCAGACAAACAGGATCATCAATAAGGGGATACGGTAAATATAAAACATTGCTCGACAAAATTTACGTTACTCAAACTGCTTTTTCAGTTAGAGCAACAAAACAGTGGACTGATATCCCTGCAAATATTAGAGTAATATTAAAAAAGGATGTTGTCTCAGCAGCTATCTCTCTGCCCTGTCAGAGGCTTTTCTTTCCTTCACCTCTTCCCTCGCCACTTCCTGCTGCTCTGTAGGCGTTCTGTGAGCATCACTGGCCGGCTTGCGATCGAGCTACGCCCGCAGGCGTTTGTGGAGCTTTTCACCTCCAAAAAGACAGATGAACAAAGGTTCCCGTTAATTTATAATGGACATTTAAGTTGTGATATTTAAACAAACTATCCGTCAACAAGTGTTCACGAGAAGAGTCCATATGAACGCCCCATTCTTGTGGTAGTCATAACCAAAGTGGAAAGATTCTGAAAGCTCCGAGTTCACGAGTTGTGATGTGTTTGTTGTCATTGTCAGAAATGGCGGAGGCCATGGAAGTAAATTTTTCGGTGCGCAATAAGTTAATATATTGTGATTTTAGTCATATATTGTTTTACTTCGTAATTATATAATATGTCTGAGGAAAATGTTGAAATTCCCTCTGTCATTATGTCTCTGCATTTACTGTGTTATGTTACCCACTTGCCAGCTTGCTAAATTGTTAGCCTCTGTGGCTTTTAGACGCCGACAGTAATGTTGATATTGCTGTTGTTTAGCAGCAGTGTTCTTCACGACTTAACCACTTGATCACCAAGCATATGTGTACACGACATCCCATGTTGTAAACACAAGCTTATGAGTTTCATTTGAAGGCATTATTATCAAACCGGTTTGAAATGTTTCTTCTCATCTTGTGATGCAACAAGATGCAGACATACAGTATATATATATCTTACTACGATGCACACAAGCTGAATAGTAAATAAACAAGTGCACACTCTAATCATCATGAGAGCAGGTTTTTTTTTTTTTAGCAGAGCATGACGTTTCTGCCCCCCTCCTACTGAAATGCCACTTTACATCATTTTCGTCTCTCATCTTGTCTGTCAACACTTCATCCTTTCTTCCCGCCGCTTCCTGTGTCTCTCTCTCGCGCGGCGAACGACAGGATGCACATGCCATTGTTTTTGTCACGGTCGCGGCCGTATTGATTAAGCGATGTGGAGCTAATTAAAGACAATGTGAAAGGAGTGTCGGTGCCAGTGAGGGGAATAAAATCACGGTGACGGAGCGATGGGCCCCTAATTATTATTCTCCTTTTGGTTAGGATGGGAGAGATAATAACCCTGCAGGCACAGTCGGCAGGCACACGCTCTGTCTATTTCTCCCTCTATCCCTGCCCGCAATCTCCAATTTTCATTTCCAGCAACTCTGCTCTGTCTTTTCCTCTCTCTATCTCTCTCTCACTTTACAACCATGCTGCCCGGCTCAGCTACTCCACTGGGCACTAATTCAAACCCAGTCCACATCCTCTCACTTTGTACTCTCTGACACTGCCCACCAACCCTGATCACCACAGCATCTTCACTTCACAGCACCTGTCTACAGCTGAATACATGCCACACATGCACGGTGTATGCAGGGGTTTATTTGTGAAGCCTTTTTTAATACACTTTTCTTAGCTGTACTTGATGCTGCACAGTAACATCATTTACATACACATATGCATACCCATTGCCAAGAGTATTACTAAGGGCTTTTTTTTGAGAGTATAGAAAAAATGCATTTTGTTGTTTGTACAGGCTGTCTTTGAGCGTCTGAGGCTGCGGATTATTGAAAAAAAGGTGAAAAATGTTGCAGGCGAGTTCAAGGCCTTTCTTTCAAAGAAGCAATGTTTTGTTTGTGCACTCCAAAAAAACAATGAAAAAGGCATAATGCTGGATACACGCAGGAGGACTCGCTCACAAGAAAAGTTCCTTTCCACTGATGTGCTTATCTAAATCCTTCTGATCTATGAAAAATTAATGCAAAAGTCAGTGTGTTGCATCATTTCCCACCAATTTAGTGCAACCCATCAAAGCTGGATCAAATCTCTTTCGGTAAATGTCATCAACGCTACTCCATTTTTCTTTTTCTTCAATATGATACTGAGTCCCCTACTTGTGCCTCCTACTTCCAGATGTGGCGTATTACACACTGCTGCTGTATCTGTGTGTGTTTTGTAGACTTGGAGGAATCCCAGGGGTTTAGAATCAGGCGGCATAATGTAATGTAAGCTGGTGTTCCTTCCACTGGAGCATCTTGTTATCTCCTCTCTCCTACATGTAGTGTCTCTATCAAAGGGCCTCTCTACCTTGCTCACCGTGGGGCTGCAGAGAGAGCAGCTCTGCCAGCCTGCTTGATATGCAGCGGCGTCTGGTGGCTGCCGGGCTCCCACGCCTCCCTGACTGGAGCCTTTAAGCCTTGGCGCAGTCAGAGAGAGAGCCTCCCCTCATCAATGGCCCTACTGAGTGGCTGTGACAGTGCCACGCGGAAAACACATCGATTAAATGGTTCCTCTTGCCACCCGCTTCTGCCGCGGCGCACAGCACTCATCCTTCATTCCCCCCAAAATGAAAGCCCTGCAATTGAGTTAGCTTTCAACATGGGAGGCAGTGCTGTCACACTCGCACATGGCGGCGAGGAGAGAATACTCCGGAATAAAAGTAGCATGTGAAATGGGAGGAGGGGGAGGCAAAAACGGATAAAAGAGGCGTAGTACAGTCTGAGGAGTTCAACCGAGATTTACATTTTTATCACCTTTCATTCAATGTCAATTGCTGCTACAGCTTTACATAACATCAATGTCAGCAATCTGTAATTAAAGCTGTGGTAGGCAGGTTGGAGCAAATAGGATTTAAACAAAAATATTCTTATAAAATGGTCACTATATCCTGACAGTAGTGCAGGAGACAGGTAATCTGAAAAAAAAAATCATGTGCCTCTGTGTCCTCCTAATGGCATCTGCAAGATTTCACAGACTGGAGGAAAACAACCAATCAGAGCCAAGCTGGAGGCTTAAGGCATCTCTGAGCAGCTGTCAATCACTCGCAAACTCCAATCAAATGGTATAAATGGCAGCGCTGATCAAATATGAATCAATATTCTGTTACTGTAATGCCTATTTCTCACGTAAAATGTGTTCAGAAAGATATTGTAGCAGTGGCGTAAATATTGACGATGCAACCGGTGCCCAGAAGCTGTCAGGGACCCAAAAATCATCTTCCTACACTGTCCACTCTGAATCCGTTATGTGCACTTCTGTTACGTCATGTAAACAAACCACGCAGGCTACCTATCAGCTGTACACCCGAGATCAGACTGGAGACATAGTCACTTATCTTCCTTCGCTTGTTCTGTTTTAAATCTCACATGTTGGAAAATGCGCACCTACTGTAATTTGTGTCTTTGAGAACAACGGGCGACTGTCGAGGGTAGGCTGTTAATTTAGCGTTGATAAATTTGGCAATCCTGCTGCTGTCCGCGGTGCTGATCTAAGGCTGGTTTGCAGTGTGGGAGTTGCATGGTGAGCCTCTCCATGGTTGCATAGCAATTGTCTGGAGTGGTTGTGTGTGTACGTGCTTGTGTGCGCATGAGCTTGCGCTTGTGTTTGAGGCAAGGGCCAAAGAAAAACATTTGCACTGGGTCCAATCACAATTATGTTACACTGCTGTATTGTAGTGTACGGTTTAGCTGTAAAATTAAAAGTTTGTGACCCGGCCGCCATGTTGAGATCAGTTGAGGAAATACCAAGCACCGCCCACCAGCCGGATCAAACATTCTCATTTTACAGCTAAACCGTACACTACAAGATGTTTGTGAAAACATATGAGGTGAGAAATAGGCATTACAGTAACAGAATATTGATTCATATTTGATCAGCGCTGCCTAGTTTGACCGTTTGCGAGTGATTGACAGCTGCCTCCGTTGAATGAACAACCAATAGGAATGCTCTCACTCTTTGGTTTGGCCAAAGTCTTCTGTCACGGGCTAGATTCAGAAGCCTGAAAACAGAGCCATGAGGAGGTGCAGAAGTCTAGTTTTCTCTCAGAGTACTTGAATTACAATATGCTGAAAGGTTATTGTGGAATTTTTGCCCGACGATGCCAAAACTATTCTGCCTACTGCCGCTTTAACTTGAAGAGAAAACTGTGCTGACGCTAAATGAATTCGACATAAAAACCAAACCTTTCTTAAAGGAAAACAAGATTTCCCGGGAGTACTGTATGCCGCCCAGCCATGTGATCGAGCAGGTGGAGGCAGGATTCTGTGTCTGGTGTTTGAGAATGCATAACGCTCTCTGATACGGGATGTGTGTGTGTCTTGTGATAAAAGCGAAGAGATGTGAAGAAGAGCACCGTTCAAGTAGCAGCTTGCCCAATCTGCTCAGTCTTATGAAAGCTTTTGTATCGGAGCGGGAAGAGAGGAGCTCTAGGCGCAACAGCCATATTTATATTCCAATCTTCTACACAGAAACCCACATTGCCAGGCTCATAAAAGATTCATCGAGCAGGGGGAAAGCAAGGTCGTACAGAAAACTGGTCAGGAGGTGCCTATGCTGCAATGCAAAAAAAGAGCAGATGGACGCAAAAAAAAAATCATTGGGCGAGTCCCACGGTGGCAGTTACTAGGGTGACATGTTGTTGTTGCCCTTATTAGCGGTGCCCAGCGTTGACCAGATGATCTGCGCTCTAATTGGCATCTGTCACTCATACCATAACCTGCGACAGGATCAACAGCCTCAGCCATGTTTGTTGGTATCGATTCAATGCGTTGTTTGGCTCTTTGTCTGCTGTGGATCCCGCCGCTGACATGTTTGTGAACTAGAGAGCAAAGGGTAGACGGAGACAACCGTGTGTGTGTGTGTGAATAGAGAGACGGCGTGTGCGCGTGCATGCCTGTGCCTGTTCTGGGTGTTGTCAGAGAAATGTCACTCTTGCTTAGAGTCACTGACATAAACCTCTGGGAGTCCTGCACCCTCCAGCACACTCACACAAAAAGGAAAGAGAGAAAGTGGGGGGGAGAGAATGCGATATAGGGATGATATTCACCCCACCAGTCAAGCTGATCCTTCCATACACCGTTGACAGCAGGCATACAAATAACATCCTATATATTATATGAGCACACAGAGTATTTTGAGACATCATTCATCAGTCATTGTGAAATTGTCTGGAAGAAGGAATTAGGGGTCAAAGGGGGACACATGTAAATCCTTTTCTTTCCTCCCGCATTTATAAAAAGTAATCAGTCCCTGAGTGTGCAGATGGCTGCTGGTTAGCTGCCAGGTTAACCATGTCTGTATAAATGAGAACACGCTTAACAACTGTATTCAGTGCTCAGTCCCAAAAGACCTTAAAGACCTTTTCTAATGACGATTATGAGCTGCCCCGGAGTCAGCCAGCTCAGTCCATGGGATCGTTAATGGTCATTTTAGTTCAGCAGGCCGCTGGGTTTTCAACAAGACAGAAAACAGCAACAGAGGTCATTTAGAGCCCACACAACCCCGGAGCATGAGGAGTGGTCAGTCTGTGGCTCTGGATGAGTAAGTGGTCATTTAAAGCACGGACTAAATATCAAGGTTACTCAGACTTTACTATCCGACTTTGACAATCTCGTTTTGAAGCGAGAGTGTCCCTGGTTCTCTGTAATATCTGCAAAATACTCACATTCCCTTGTATGATTTCAAAGCTTTAAAAAAAATCTGAATCATGTAATGGATCTGGTAGGTGAAAAATAAGACTGGTGAAGATGCAAAAGACCTTTTATTTGCATAAAAGATCTAAGTTTGCGTCTCTGCAGAGGTTCAACAAACTGGTTTGTATTTCTGGGTACATTGCAATATCAAAAACTCTAATGACCCTCCACTTTGGCTACCTTATTCCGTGTAATGATTAACCCCCCTCTAACAGTTTCCCGTAAGTCTGGCCTGTTCTGGTCTAATACAAATGAAAAACAAGATATCTCATTGCAATAACAGTATCAAAGTCCCATTTCCCAATGGCTGTTCTTGCACTATCTAGTCGATCAGGTCATTAATGCAATGCCAGAATGTTTTGACGTTAACCCTTCTATGTCAGCATATTGTACAGAGGTTATATATGTATCTTTACAGTGGTTAACATAGGCCTGTAAGTGTAGCATTTTTCCACCACAGAGGTCTTTTACATTATATTATAGCCTGCAGTTTTCTCTCTTTTTTTAATACCAGTTCAGTGCCCATTCGGAGCGCGTGCCCATCCAGAACGGGCCTATTGCTTGGCCTCCGGACGTTCTGCTTGCAGCGTTGTTGAGAATCGCAGTATGGCTGCTTGCACCCACCAAGTGTGAAGTTAATTGGATGAACAGTTCTCGAGATATGCAAAGGGCTGTCATACATGCATATGCAGACAGACAGACAGACAGACAGAGATTTCTCCCTTTATAACTACTACAGCACTACCTATGGCGCCAAATGGCACCAAATTTGCCATGGTCACTCAGACTCCACCAAATACTATTTCAACCACCAAATGTTGTCGCAAAAAGACAAAACATTTAGGAGCATGACATTTTTTGTAATATAAGCCTTTCCCACAGCATTTGAGCCAATCTTGAGGGCCAGCCTTAGCAGAACAGGATATTTGAGCGGTGTACAGTTACGAGAGGGATTTAAATCAAATCCTTCAGATTTGATTGGACCGCTTAAAAGTTGGCGGGCTTAGAATATAGTGTGATACCTCCCCGATAAAAGTTCAGATTGATGGATGGATGTTATGATATTATTGGTTGGCACTAGGGTTGGGAAATTTGATGGTACATACCATGCAACAGTAGAAATGTGTTCACCTGTAGAGATTTGGTGATACCGTTTCCACCGCGGTTGCAATTTTCACGTGATTTTGTGATCTTGCGATATCGCAATCTCGCTGGCTCGCAAAGTGAAGTTGTAAATACAGAGCAGCTGGAGGCATCCCAACTGTGAAGAAGAACTGTGGTTACGTGATGACCAGACATTTGCACACTGTAGTTTATTTTGACACTGTATTGTCATCTTTTTTAATTAAAAGCTGAACAAATGCTGCAGGAAAAAGTCAAGTCTTTTTCCTTTCTTTAGGTATAGCCTTGAATACAAATTGTTTAGATTTTTATATCACTGGCTGAAGTCAGGCTGGTATTTATTAGCAACTTAAAACCCTGAACACGTCCGAGTCTTTTGTTTGAGAGTCTTTTGTTTGTAACTCAAGTGTTGTCTCATGTGTGGCAGTTAATATTGTTTGTACAGAAATTCCAAATAAAAGAAGAAAATAATAAAATGTGGTGAAATACAGTTTGGATTTTAAACCATTTCTTAGCTGAATTTACAGAACAATTACTGTATTGTTGTATATTACATATACTGTGATAGAGGATTTTGGCCCACCTCTAGTTGGTACTAGCTTACATAAACACACATCATATTTTGTTTTACAGGAAGAAAAGATCATTCAATTTTGATATAAAAATACGAAGAAATTTACTTTTTGTAATTCTTTTTGCATATATTGTTAAATAGGTGCACGATATGACTGGGGAGGTGATCTGAAAGGGTTAGAAAATGCGTTTTTCATTTCATCTCGACTTTAAGATCACAGTTTTGTTTGTTTCGGGTAGGGCTGTGCAATTAATTGAATTTCAATTCCGATTTTGACTTCCAAAGATTATGAAAACAAGATAATCGACATAAAATGTTTATTGTGCAGCATTTTATTTTGCAATGATGCTCGCGTTTTGTCGTGGGTTACGAATCTAGCGCACCCCTTTCCTTTAACGGTGCAATTTTGCCCTGCTCGGTGGGGCGTATTTCCTCCGTGGTGGTGCACGGCAACCAGCTGTAGGACAGCTTGGAAAGGCCTGGGATGAAGGTGGTGTTTCTCAGGTGTGTTTGGGCATGCATCTCTGCAAACTGTCGGCTAGTTGGTTTGTGTACAACGCACAGAAATGGCCGCAGACAGGCAAGTAGCCATGTGTCTACTGCTGTAAAAAACCCAATTGAGACGCATATTCTGAATGAGCTGTATACATGTCCAAAGAATGCTCCTAAAACCCGAAAAATATCGGCTTATCCCACACGTCTTAACTGGAAAATACTCCATTCAGAATAAGGCCTAATTCAAAATCACCAAACAGAATATGCTGTTAACATGACCTGAATCCAATTCAGAAAATTGTCATATTCGAGTAATAGTGTGCATATAAACGTCACTGAATAGTCGTGTTAAATAATCCTGATCTCAATATTGACCAAAATAATTTCAATAATGATTTCTGCCATAATCGAATAGCCCTATAGTTTCAGGTCAGGAAGGCCATGCGTGTTTACACATGTACCCACACGGAAAAGGCCACTCCAGCTGGAAAGGTGAGGCCATGCTGACATGTCACACCCTCTCCACCTCAGGGGCTCAATCATGACGGGGACACAGCGTCAGTCTGAGAGTAAGGCCGCTGACCTCACACGCTTCTCTACCCGGCCTTCCATCTGTTGACCAATTACCACGCAGACCGCCGCCTGCCTCCGTGCCTCATCCGATGCACTGCAGTAGTAAAATCAGTCACCCATTCCACCCAGGGCCGCACCGCAAAAAGAAAAAAGCTCACTGCCACCATCATCACACGCTAATTTCACCCCTGTGTGAGTCATGAGCAGACCGCATTTATAAAACTGACCCAGAAACAGGTACAGCATCATCAAAAAGCAAAGCAGTCACACAGGCACACAAACCTCCCTGTCCATTAAAACACACGCATAACAACCACCCTGTCTTCTATCCACACGGACACACACACTGTACTCGTGAGGAAAATGTACAGTATTGCTCTAACTCTTAACCGTTTCACACTTATCTTAACTTAAAAATACATGCTTAACCCTTCGAGGACCAAATGTATGTTCTCAGATGGCAGACGAGTCCCCACAATGTCACTGTGTGGGCTGATAATTTGTCTCTACAAACACACACACACACACACACACACCCCTGATGATGAAGCAGCGGGCAACATGAAAGCACATCAAGCATTAAGATGAGGGAGTGAACCGCGGACAGCACAAAGGCTCAACAGCTCTCTGTGCTCCGGCTCCTCTTTTCTTATAAGCAGCATCTCTTTTATGAAACGGATCTCTTTACAGTGGTGAGACTCTGACTCACACAATGTGGCGTCATTATCGTGCACTGATTTCGAGTTCTATACCCTAATCAGTCATGACACAAGCACATACTATTCAATCTCTTCAAGCAGCACTGAATCAAACATAATGCAACCTCATTATCTGTGGCTGATTGTGAAGCAGCACCTTTTGTATATTAATGGGGAGTGCATGAAGGTGGATGCAGGCGTAGTGGCTAATCCAACCCGGCCCGCTCGCTTTTACTCACCCACATAGTGCTCGACATGATTGTTAGTGACCGACAGGCAACACAGAAATTTAGTTATGTGGGTTTTCTTATTTAACAGAGCGAAAAAATCACACTAAGCTTACATATTATTGACATGTGGCTCATATTATAGCTATACTAGTGTACTTGTTCTAACCATAGACTGTATATATAGATAGACGACGCGTCTCCACTTCCTCCCACTGTACACAAATTTAAGCCAAAATATCCTGGATACGGGAGCTGTCCACTTGAGATTTTGACGTCATTTGGACCCAGAGTCTGCACAGTAGTGATCGGAGGTCTGGAGCAGAGCCGGCCCTGACCAATTTGGTGCTTTAGGCAAGATTTTAGCTGGTGCCCCCTGCGTTTTGTAAGCTCACACACAACCCTGCCGGGTTCTTGAACCCGGCAGGATTTTTGTGCATACAGGATTGACATAGCCTTTCAACCTGCTTAAAATATAGCTACCATATTGACCTTGATTGTGAGACACCCCCTTTTTTTCCCCAAGACTCCTCTTTTGAAAAAGATTTTTTGAGGATCAAATCTTGTTTTTATAAAAGCTAGTATATATCTTTTAAATGGAATTTTCATGTTTGAATAGGCTACTATTCAACAACTACTGGTAGGTATATTTCTAACTAAAAGTGAAAAATAGAACCATAGGTTATGTTTCAATTAGACTCAGCCCATCTCATTGATCACCATGATCTTAAAATTGGAATTATTCTCCTCCTCAGTTCTTGGTGTACTTTGCCTATTTTTAACTCTCTGAATATGATGGTGGATCATCTGACTGGCATTAACATTACTGTCATTTGAAGGCTGTTGCAGGTTTCAGTTTTTAAGATAATGGACATACAGTAGTATCATATGAATCTTGAGACTGCTATGAATCCGTGTTACCAAACATGTCATGCTAGCTTACTGGGAAAGGGGCTAAATATCGCTCCAAAGTTGAGCTGTTTTTACCGCGAGGTCCGCGACACCTCAGCTAGCGTGAGCGGCATAGCTGCTACGTTAGCACCACGGTAGCTGTTTGGCTAAAAAGTCAACAACTAACTATAATATCTCTATAACTACATTTATGATCAAATTGACACGTGTTCTATTAGACAGACTGGTGATGGTTATGGAAAGTTAAAGTTACATTTTCTCTCTCGTACAATTCCCGTGTCTCCGGCTAACTAATTTAAACCAAACGTATCAGAAAAATGAACACTTGAACATACATCAGCATGATAAGAACTACCTAAAATGACAAAAAACATCATAGGGAAACATTTTTGACTTGTGCTTTGACTTTTTAGTTTGGCCCATGTTCCATCCGCTTACATGTAGGGGGTGGGATTTATGACCTATACTGCAGCCAGCCACCAGGGGGCGATCAAGATGTTTTGGCTTCACTTTTAGGGAACTGTCACGTCGTCCATCTTTATATACAGTCTATGTTTGTATGAGAAAATGAACGCTGCATGAACTGCATGCAAAATGTCCTTGTATTAGATTTAAAGTTGCATCTGTGCGTTGCAGCTTGACCTTCCGAAAGGCTTGTGTGGTCACGCAATGTTCAGACAAGCGCTGTTCCTGTCGTAGCATAGCAAGGTGATTTTAACAGTGGAGTGTGTGTGTCTTTGCCTCTCACCGGCAGATTTACACCCCTGCTCCTGCAGCTTTTCATTTGTTTAATTCTCTCGGCGGAGGTTAGGCTGCTGCTGCTTGGCAGAGCACACTCTGTCCAGCCCGCCACCTACAGTCGTGTCCTTCCTCCTGGGAAACGCAGACTCTCATCTCTTTTTCCTCTTTGACTGTCATGCAGCTGCACGGTCGCATTCCTCCATTTTTCATAAAAGCATTTAACAGGTAGGCTCACTGATGACAATAAAGGCAGAGGGGAGAGTATTTTTTACAAGGTTTGTCTAGCTTCAGTGTTTTGGTGAGACTGCTGTGTAATAAGCTTTTGGCATGGACACAAGGACAGACATTTACCACAAGTGGCTTGATTATAGTCATGTCTGGGGGAGCGCTTCTATTGTGATCGTGCTGCTTTTCTCTGGTTGGATTGGCACCAGGAAAAGAGATTTTTGGCCAAAGGGTCACTGCCGGGTCGAAGGACGGTTTAAAGCCGTCTCTATTTGGACATTATCCAACCCAGCTGTTTGTCCTGCCTAACTCTGATTAAGCCGAGGCTTGTCCTTGTTGTCCGCACATGCAGAGACACTGTAGATAGCGTTAGCAGTAGGTCATCTTTACATCACTTTTCCTGTTCCTGATATATGTCAGGTTTGTTAATAATACGGAGTCTTCTCAAAATAGCGTTATCATAGCTGCTGTTTTATTTGAGTCAGTAAAACCATCTCAATTCAGTGACACTATTACAGCACTCGCATAATTAGCACAATGTAAATAAACTTGTGCCAAATGATGTTTTAAACAGTGTGATTTACAAGTGCTCGTTGCTGTTTAGCTATAAATCGACCCCGGCTGGGCGAGTTTCTGGTGCAATCATCACACCAATCTAGAACGAGGAAACACAACTTAACAAGGTCCTAAATGGCCGTCTGTTCAAACTGATTGTTTATCGCGATCCCTGGTGAGCGAAAGGATCAAGTAAATTACTGAAAAATCTAGCCAATTGCTTACACAGGGTTCTGACTCCCTCTTTGAGAATGACAAGCAATTAGGTTTTCTCCCCCACTGCACTTGGTGTTTGAAGAGGAAAAACACCAAAGAAAGTGTTCATTTCCATCACTCTCAACTACTGCTAGTGTTGGGAGTCTTCGAGGCCAGACATCTTAAACCAATAACTGTATTCCTCTGGCGCTCCCTGGCTCCACTGGGACAACAACGTTTCTTTTTTGCCTCCAAACCTGAATGTGAATCTTTCAAGTACATGAAACAATCTTCATTCTCGTCAACTTAAGCAGAAATCGAGCAGCTACAGAAAACGAGACAAAAGAAATCTTTTGTCCCCTTGAACAATATTACCTCCTCACCTCTCTGTCACACTCTTTTATATCAGTTTCATGGTTGGACGGGAATATTAGTGGGACACACATTGCTGGGATTTCTTTTAAATACACACCCATTTGAGAAGTCTTTGTTTTTACAAAGAAGTTATATTTAGTCATGAAGTTTCGGGGCAACTGTCGCCAACAAAATTCAAAGTTTGTGATAAAAGGGATATTTCACACTGCATTTTCTCGTGGTCTGAACTTGTTTGTATTTAACACATAAACACTAATATCTGATCATCTCATCGTTCACATAATTCTAATATGCCACATTAAATCCTAGTCTACATATTAGGGATGCACGATATGGATTTTGTTCAACCGATACAATAACTAACCTGCTTTTCATGGCTGATACCGATAAGATAACTAATAATTTCACATTTTTGTATTTTAAAAAGAAGTTCATAACCTGTAGTTTTTGCACAACTGAGGGTAAGAAAGGCAAAGATGTAGTGAACAAAGATGGATGATTTAATTAGGGATGCAACGATACCGGATCGGATTTTGGGCCGGTACTGACTCAAATAGCTGGATCAGATATCGGTGACAATGGGGGCCGATCTATTCAATTCAGTTCTATGTTTATATACTATACACATTATATACTGGAATTTTAATTTGTGTTTAAGTTTTGACCAATTTGTTGCGGCATTAAAAAGGTTCATTTTGAAGATTTTTTTGCAAAGTTGTTGGAGTACGATTTATTATTTTAATGATAAATAACAATTCACTAAATTTATGTTATGTTATCCATATCTATATCTTATCTGCTATAATTTCATAAGCAGAATAATGCATAATAATATGAGGCTGTAGCTTAATGGGCAGAGCGGGTCGTCCTTTGATTCTTCTTCTTCTTCTTCTTCATCTATCTATCTATCTATCTATCTAATCTATCTAATCTATCTATCTATCTATCTATCTATCTATCCTGCATCCCTACTACATACACTAAATTGAATCTTCTATTTCAGAATTTTTGCTGTTGCACTTAGCAACCAATATTAAGCTATTAATATTAACTAGACTCATGAAAAGATGCTGAGTTTCACAGAAAATATGCCAACATGCTATAATTTCTAACTCCTGACTGATGAGTCATTAGAAGAAGTTTTTTTTATGCAATATTTAATATCTTTGGAAATTATTTCCCAAAATAATATACATCAAACACGATTTGCACTTTGTAGAATGATTATTTACTCACATTTCTCTGAATGTCTGGTACTTTTAGTGGAATTGAGTTGCCTTGGTTTAATTTGAAATGATCTATTGTATTTTAGACATCTTGAGTAGAGCTACAACAATTAATTGATTAGTTGTCAACTATTTTGATAATCGGTTAATCGTTTTTTAGTCATTTTTTAAAAAAAAAAAAAAGTCAAAATCCTCTGATTCCAGCTTCTTAAATGTGAATATTTTCTGGTTTCTTTACTCCTCTATGACAGTAAACTGAATATCTTTTAAGTTGTGGACAAAACAAGACATTTGAGGACGTGATCTTGGGCTTAGGGAAACACTGATCAACATTTTTAACCATTTTTGGAAATTTGATAGACCAAACAACTAACTGATTAATCAAGAAAATAATCCACAATGAAAATAATCGTTAGTTGCCGCCCTAATCTTTACTACATTTCGAAAAAGTCACTTAAAATGGATTTACAGTGCTGGTGCTTAGACTGGTGCAGTATACTCTATAGTATAGGTGTGCATAGTAAATGAATTACTTCCAAATGCACGCACACGCATATCAGTGTGTCCTGTCATGCATGGCTTGTTGTGCACACAAGACATCTGTGCCAAGGTCAAGCAGGTGCCCATCTGTATCAGTAACACTAAGGACCCCTGGGCTTCATGGCTACTTAACAAACACATGCATCTGTCTCATTAAAGCCCTGTAAATATTTCATATATGGCCTGTGGTGCTGAGACGTATGACATAAGAAATATGTGGATATCCCAGTTCCGCTGGTAGGGAGTGTTACCCTCGTTGCAGTAGATACGCAAGAACTCATCAATTCTTTATGTTCGCTGTGCAATCTTAGAGAGACTGGTAGCGTCATATTTTCTTTCAGACCCTTTAAATATTTAATGTAAACACTTACAACAAATTGTCCCCCAAGGCCAATTACAGTATGAACTCACAGAAGAAGGGGTTGAGATATGATAGCGAGTCATCAGCTACATTTTCCGTGTCACATTCGCAAGTGTTTAACAGTGACATTTATTCCTCTTTATTTATTGAAGAACATCCATGGTGCTGCTGCGTGGATGGGTGTAGGTCAGGATAGACCATTTGTGTGATTTACATTTTTTTCACTTGAAGTGTTAGATAGTAGATTTGAAACTAGTTTTCAGTCGAGGTTAAATTACGCATCAGGAAACTTTATCAGTAATTTAATTTAAAGGAGGTTAAAGAGGCACTTGAACACGTCTTCATGGTGTCATTCTCGTGCAGCTATGGGATGTGTTCAGTGCGATTGTTAAATTAGCGCCCTGGGAACTCCTACACCTTCTTTCATAGTACCTCTCTGAATGAAATCAATTTGTTTTCATCTAATACCATCTGTGCTGTACACATTATAGTTTGAACCTGCTGGCACACAGGTGTACAGTCTTGTTCATCTGCATACATCCTGTAGACTGAAACATACTCTATATAGCTTCTATTTCTCTTAAAGGTCAACTGCAGAGATGACATATAAAACACTTGATGTATGCTGCATGGCCTTCACTGTTTCTACATGTTACTGTGTATTCCTCAGTCTAATAAATCTGCAACAATGGGCCACATCTTGAACATCTTGACCTCAGGAATGTATCAAACGTCGTGGCAGACAGATGTAACCATAGACAGTTAAATGTGTGAAAAGTCTGGTTTGATTTGGACTGTGATCTCAACCATCTTTACTGTTTTTCAAAGGCTGTAGCAGACTCAGTTTTCAGAGTTAGAGTGAAGGTACTGGTACCATATGAAACTAGAAAAAAAGGAATCCATTGGTACCAACGATGACATGTTAGCTTGTTGGGAAGGTGGCTAAACAACGCTCCAAAGTTAGGCAAAATTTTGGCGAGGAAAACCTGGCATGGCCATTTTCACAGACCTCTCACCTCAAGATAGGACTGTTCAATTAATCAGATTTTTACAATTACAATTTTGGCTTCCAAACGATTATGAAAACAAGATAATCAACATAAAACTATTATTGTGACGCGTTCCATTTCGCAATGACGCTCTTGTTTTGTCTTGTTATAAATCCAGCACACCCCTTTCCTTTACAGCGATGCACTTTCGCTGTCTTGAACCACAGAGCCCGTCCCTTTTGCCATGCTTTGTGTGTATGAATTCATGTTGCCGTGTCATCGCCATTCATATCCATACACCCAAGGTGGTTATGATTAAATTGTGTACAAGAACACAAAGTTTTTCATAGATCTATCCGCTTAGTTTAGCTCTCAAAGTGCACCAGATTGTTGCATTTAACTTTAAAATGTATGCTTTAAAGTGTTTCTTCCTAAATGCATGATGTTTCCAAAGTCAGTGAGCAATCGTATTAAATAATTGTGATCTCAATATTGACCAAAATAATGGTGATTATGATTGTTGCGATAATCAAGCAGCCCTACCTCAAGATATGTGAATGAAAATGGTTTTGTATGGGTACCCCCGAGTCTCCCCTTAACAGACATGCCCATTTGATAATCAAATGCAGTTTTTTGCATGCAGAATAAATGTATTATTTTCGCCTATTGTAAAAATGGTGTATTTGAATATTTCTGCATACTGGGGTCCCTAAACAGTTTTGGAAATGCATAAATCTGGTATGCCTGAAAATGAGCCAGACTGTATTCAGCAGATGGGTTTAATGTGTTGAAGGACCAATATGTAATATATTTACTGTAATAAATCATAGAATTACCATATGTCATCAGACATTAAGGAAACATGCTTAGTTGATATACTGGCTTCTCTGACAACAATGCTACAGCCAGTATGTTCTCCGTTGAAATCTCCATACCGGTCCAGAACGTCAGTTTTTGTTTTGGCCGGCGTGATCCCGTCCACTGCCCGTTTCAACACGCCGTTGCCACATATGAAACAAACTGGCCCGCAAACACAGCCTTCTGCAGCCATGGAAGCAAACAAACCAACTGGATCAACAGAGATAGTATAACACTAGATTCTACCAGACCTGGCACATCTCTCTGTGGTCCGTTTGCAGCTGGGTTATTAAGGCAGCGAGTATTTGAGACACACAGCCGGTGAAGTGATTCCGATTACTGCTGCTGGCCAGAGGCTAACACCGTGATGCTAACACATGCTAACTGCTATCAGTCACACCAGAAGAGCGGACGGGCCACGGCTCCAATGTTTTGAATTTGGACTGTAGTACCCATTTTAAAACGCTAGCTGTCTGTACCACATATTGTTCCTTTAACTAAAAGTTAAAATAATATTCATTTAGGGGAACTTGGGATCCTAGTACCATTTTGCATCCAACAATACAATACAATAGATGTTTACTTTTGGCCCAAGGCCCACCATTGAGTTCCTGTTTTGGCCCTCAAGGGAAAAAGTTTGGGCACCCCTGGTTTAGATGCTATGTTACACCTTTGTGATATATATATATGTATATATATATATATATATGTATATATGTGTGTATATATAT
>CAKAOH010019974.1:0-25220 GCA_916701665.1 Sebastiscus tertius
ATGTGTGAATGAAAATGGGTTCTATGGGTACCCACGAGTCTCCCCTTTACAGACATGCCCACTTTATGATAATCACATGCAGTTTGAGGCAAGTCATAGTCAAGTCAGCACACTGACACACTGACAGCTGTTGTTGCCTGTTGGGCTTCAGTTTGCCATGTTATGATTTGAGCATATTGTTTAATGCTAAATGCAGTACCTGTGAGGGTTTCTGGACAATATTTGTCATTGTTTTGTGTTGTTAATTGATTTCCAATAATAAATATATACATATATTTGCATAAAGAAAGCATATTTTCCCACTCCCATGTTGATAAGAGTATTAAATACTTGACAAATCTCCCTTTAAAGTACATTTTGAACGGATAAAAAATGTGTGATTAATTTGTGATTAATTGTGATTAAATATTTTAATCGATTGACAGCTCTAGCAATTATTACACTAAAATAGAAGACCATAGGGAAAAATTAGAAAACTATATTTGCAAGCTGTAACTATAAATCATTGAACATGTGTGTAGATTGTCTTTTGGGTTTGATCTGAATCCTGGGCCGGTTGTTTCTCCATTAAATATGAAGCTATAACTAGCAGCTTAGTTTAACTGTAGCTTCATATTTAGCATATACAGATATTTATGGGAGTGGTATCGATGTTCTCGTCTAACTCTCGGCAAGAAAGGGAATAAGACTACTAGGGATGCAAAACTGAACCATAAAAAATCCTGAATTGTTTATTGACTGTACAAACCGAACCTGAAGTGTTGCCCCACTACCAAATACAGGTCTGATAATTATTTGATTTTAATTCATTATTATTTTGAAGTTGCCAGAGACATAGAAGAGGCAATTATCTGTTTTATTTATTATCCTTATTTCGTGTATGAAATCAGTGTTATGGCTTCATTTAATATAGAAATATCATTAATTCCTATAATATAGAAATATCATTCATTACTATCAATCTGTTTATATATTTTGCAGTTCAAACAGAATGGAATAGGCCTAGTTATGTTTTTCTTCTCCCTAATGTGCAATACAAACCGAACCGTGTTGAACTGTTGAACCACTAAATTATACCATAACTGTACAACTATTCCTTTAGTGATTTTTGATGCTTCTTGTCAAGTGGGAAAATCTTTTAAATTCTTTTATTAAAAGTTAATCTCTTAGTCCACATTTTATAACATTCACTGTCTGCAACCCTTAATGTTTTACAGAACTGAGCGTGCAGGCTGTCCTCTATAGTTTCAGCAGAAGTCGAGTTTAGCATTTGGCAAATTGTGATATACCACGAAGCCTGTTGTTTTACACAGCTGTGCTTGATCCTGACTATGATTTGCTGAGCCCAGAGATGAGTTGGGTAATAATGTGGGCCAGGCAGGTGCTGGAGAGTGGGACGGCTCCATCTGCCTCCCTGCCAAGTGACCCAGCACATGCCAACACCCAGCCAGTCGCAGTGTGAGAGAAAGACAGAGCACGTATGTGAAAGAGAGTGATAGCGAGACAGCGATTGAAAGACAGAAAGAGAAGAATTACAGAGGGGAAAGGATTGTATCACACCAAACGTCAGGTTGCAGCCCGCTGCAGAGAGCTGCACACACAGGGGCAGAACACAATGTGAAAAACCTGTTTGTAAATAGTTCTTGTCTTGCTGACCCTCGGCTAATATTTCCCTGCAGGCACAGAATGTTTTATCGTGAAATGTTCAATCTGTGTCTCACTAAACCGTCTGTACTCAGGGTCTCCCATGGGTGCAGTAGCTGCTGCGGTAGCTCTACTGTAGCTTACTATCTCAGCCCTGAGGTTTTTAACATTTTAAACGTGCTGTTTTCATGGAGGAAAACATCACGAATTAAACAGACAAAATGTACGTGCAAGTTGCTAGGATACCAGCCGATTGATTGATTGATTGAGCGTATGTGTTTAGCATAGAGTTCTTGATGTTTTTTTTATTGCCATCTGTCCTACAGTACACGCTGGTTGCCCAGCCAGCAATGCAGCACCTCTGCCTCACGCATGCAAACAACATTATGACACTGATTGATGAATCGCCGTCCCTGTCAGGTTAAATGAAGCACACGCTGACACAGATCCAATTAAAATTGACAAGTGGCCCTATAGCAGAGCACGATCTTGTTAAAAAAACCCAAAGGCAAAAGCACGGACATCTTCAGCTCGCCAGCATTTTAAATATTTGATGCCGAAGCAGCCATGCATGAGTTCTTGTTGGAGGGTTGCAAAAGTTAATGGGGCCCTTGTAAGATTGCTCTTTCTCACTGAACATCAACGCGCTCATTTCTGTGCGTGTTCAGGTGATTTTCATTTTAATTAACGGTGAATTCCACAAGATGCAGCTGTAGTTCACCTCCTCGCTCCAGGGAGAGTCACATTCTCTCTTTCCACTGCAGCATTCGGTGCTTGTCTTCCCTCCATCCTCCTCCTCCTCCTCCTCCTCCTCCCTGCGTGTGCATGTTTTGTGTCAGGGTACCATGTCATGCGTGCCACCTAGATTGCGTCTCTCACCGCCTCCCTCCAAGCTCATGATGTCACTGCTCCCCTGGCACAGCGTGGCAGCGCAGAATGAAGCCGCCTGTGTGTTGGCATTGAGCGGGCGTAAATAGCGTAACCCTATGTTATATACTGTAAGCTGAATGTGATCAGATAGAGTAACAGAGACGATTCATTCTTAGTAGAGTTACCGCAAGAGGAATTCTGACAACAGTAGACGTCGTGTGTACGTGTGTGTGTCCACGTCGTTGCATAATGTGTGTGTTTGTACAATGCCTCTGTGTTCCTGCCATCCCCCTGAGCGGGAGGCAACAGTTCATCTCAGAGATGGTTTTGTTTTAAGTGGTGCGAGGAGTGACTCCAGGCAAGGCCGGTTTCCGGTCGCTTGACGTTGCGGGAGAATAAATTACAGAGATATAGAATGACAGGCTTCAAAGGCCAGTTTGATGTCAAAGAGGCGGTGTGGCGTGGATGTGGAGCCGCCGAAGACGATGCATCAAATATGCTGCTCTTGAAGAACAGTCTAATTGTGTTTGTTCTCCCTGGTAGTTGTTGCTCCCTTTGATGGATGCACAGGCATTTGTAGAGCATTTACAGTATCGCCGCTTTCCTCCCCATCACCGCACGGCATCAAAGCTGGCGTATCCTGACGCTCGGGGCACATGATTCACAACCCTGGTACACACACACACACACACACACACACACACACACACACACACACGCACGCACACACAGATGGGCTCTGATTTGATCAAACGTCAGTGCAAATAACAGAAATGCCACCAGACAAAATGCAGCTCTGATTTGCTTTTCATAACACCGGCCATCATTTCTTTGTAGGCTCGTAGTGGCCTTAGATAAAACGCAGCCCACCACTGCAGATGTTTCCACTGAAAGATCTGATTATGACGAACAATCTTATTATTTGTGTTTCCTTCACACTGACTCAGTGCTTTTCAGAGTGTTGTGAGTGCATGCTCATGGGGGATGGGTGTACGGCAACGAGTATAGAAGCAAAGAGACAAAACTCTGGTGTTTTTTTTTTGACAATGGCCGCTAGATGACGCTGAGATAGTACTGCCGCCATTTTGGACTGATAAAATTGAACACTTAAATATCCCTCATTTAAATAATTATGTCCTAAAAGTAAGATTCGCTAATTCGCCAAATCTAGAGTTATTTTCCACGGCATAATGAACGTGCATTAGACCCACGGGACTGCACCGCCCTGCACGCTCATATGACATATCCAGTTTTGCCAGCTTCCTGCTAGCTGTATGTGGCTGTAATAATGGATATATTGGCTGTAATTCATCACTTTTATTATCTTATAATACACCCATGGGCTCTATGCTGTAAGCCTGTACTGTGGTGGATGTATTAACATCTCTGTTCCCAAACAACCGGCTATCGGCCAGTAGCTAGTAGTGCTAGTAGCATGACATCAACAGAACTTAATGTAGTTGGAGGCTATTTACTAACACATAGGGCACAACCTCTTATACATCCATGGTCTCTGATCTATTGTACATTGGAGGTCCTTAACATGAAAAGGTTTGAGACCGTCTCAAAATCTGTGTGCTGGATTTTTTCTAATTCATATCCATCGCTCACTTTATGCTCCTCTGGTAAGCAGCCAGGCAAAGTAGTTTAATAAATAAATAAGTAAGTAAATAGTTATCATAGTATGCATATTTATAATATTTTTATTGTTCAACACAGGCCATTTTGGTAGAATATTAAAATGATGACGTGTCTTGAGATAACTTCTGTTATGATTTGACGCTATATAAAAAATAAATTGAATTGTGTGTGTTGTGGCTGTCTTAAGGAACGAGCAGCCAGGTTTTCAGGTCAGCCTTCACTCCTAATAGCTCCTTCAACTTAGACACGGTGTTTGTTAAAGAGGGGAACCAGCCTCGTATGTTCCTACCAGGAATGATGAAAGCAGCCGGCCTGTAAACGCTTGCAGATTTGTTTTGGTGTTTGTGTGTGGAGGAGAGTTGTAAGCCCCAGTAGGGCTGGAAATAGTTGTTAAATTAGTGGACTGCACCCTTGAATATCCTGTCTAGCAAAACAGAGATAATTGTAATTAATCCTCCGATATTGAGCCTCAGGTGGTACCCTGATGTGTGCTTTGTTTGTTTTTAAGCTCAGTACTGTGTTTGTGTGCTGCTGCATTCACATGCTGTAGGATTTTGTCAGAAAATCAAAGCTGGAAGACAAACAATAAACAAACATAAACCGTTGCGGAGGCTGCAGCTCTTGCGAGCTGAAGAATCGCTCCGGCTCGGCAGACGTTCGGGCTCTACTGAGTGCCTTACAGCCACATATATATAAGAGCTACCAACAACAAACCATCCCCTCAGGCTTTCTCACAATCACCAATAATTCTCCCTCGCCTCCTCTGTCTCACTTTAAATGCTGCCCACACAACAGGCACTTCCACCCGCTCCCCTCCGCAGTGGAGCTCAGGCTTCCTAACTTGAGATATCGATGTCAACTCAGGATATTTACTCAAGTATTTATCGCATATTGATCAGAAACTGGAAACCCTGAGAGCGTCTCCAATAATTGAATTAGTCTACATATTACATTCCCACACAGCATCCTCCAAAACGCATAAATACACACACACATACCAAACCATCCTCAGCCTCATCTTCCTCTCAAGCCCCCTGCCTCATTTCAGAGAGTAGGTCAGGATTTGGAGCCATTTTAGCCGCAGGATTAAAGTCTGACAGGGATAATGCCACTTCAGCCACTTGTGAGTCACGTGACACGAGATGATTCAAGGTTTTGGGAGGAGCACTACGTTTGTAATTAATGTATTGGAGGCCCATAGTAGAGCTGGTCGCCCATAAATGATAAAAAAACTGCTCTTTTACAGAGAAAAAAACTGCTCTCTCTGCAGTCAGTAAATATAATCCAGTCTCTCTAATGCTGAGAACTGCTATTGATGTAATTTTAACCTTAAACCCGTTTGCACTGCCCCCCCAACCCGCACAAGTGCGTCCTATATAGATAATCCCACCGCCTTGTTAATCTCTTGATGGCTTATCGGGGTCACCGCACTTTATTAACTTTACTTCACTTCAGTCACTTGTGTAAAATTGCTGCTAGTCTGAGGTTCATTTAATCTCTTTATCTGCTCTTATCTATCGCCGGTTCTGTTTTCCTTTATGTGCATGTTTATTTTTAAGAAGCGGCAATTCTTTGTGATGTTTAAATTGGCTTATGTTAAGTCTGAAGTGCAATGAACTGATAAATGAATAGATAGCTGTTAATTTGTGGTTGATTTCTGTTGTTTGTCACATTAATTATTCTTAACCACCAGGTCTCTACATTTATTTAGAGGCATTTAAATAAATATTTCAGAGCTGCAACTCACAATTATTTTTATAATGCATTTATCTGCCAATTAATTTCTTGAATAATTTATTAATAATTTGGTGTTTAAAATTTCAGAAAATACTTAAAAATGCCAAGTTTCCAGAGCCCAAAATGACACCTTCAGTTTGTTTTGTTTGACCAACAGCAAAAATTCACAATTTCATGAGACAAAAAAGCAGCAAATCTTTACGTTTGAGACACTGGTACCAGCTATTTATCTGCTTGAAAAATGATTATCAATTAATTGACTTGTTTCAGCTCTAAAATACTTTGCAAATGCGTAACACTTGTTGCATTTAAAATAATACTGTTTGATTAAAATTCAGGCTTTGTTACTTTAATTTTAATTTAATTTTTCCTTTATCTAAACAGGTGAAAGTCTGTTTGAGATTGAAATAAATATATAAATAAATACAAACATAAACTGGCTACAATATTGACAATATGATTTTCCAAAACTATCCAAAATAAAGTAAAAACAATACATTTAAAAGCAAACACACACACCAGAGTGCTATTTTTCAGATCCTTTAAATTTACAGAGAGTGATTTTTGTTTGAAGCCCCATGATTAAAAGCAAACACACAGCTTTAATTAAACTCCTGCTCCACCACATGCATGTGTCAGCCAGCAGCGCCCTCCCGGCCTGGCACCGGTTCTCAACCCCTCGTTTGAGAAACGCAGCGTGTGTTTCGTTGTTTCCAAAAGCTTTTGTTCTGCCGCTGTTTTTTGGAGAGCTAGGACTCCTCGGTGACAGCAGCTGTGACTGGCAGGGGGTGTTTTTTGAAATATGCTGCTTATTGACCAGGCTTGTCAGTGATTCTGTGTCTCAGAGGATGCATCTTCAGCCTCCTCCTGCTAGTTGCTTTACGTGTTTCCACTCTGTGTGTGTGAGGAACTTCCCCTGCAGACAGGGGGAGGGGAAAGGGAAGAGGTGGTGCGTTCATGTGTGTGTGAACGAGTGAAGCTCGCTCTCCAGAGGGAGCTGGAGGGACGATGAGAGACAGACTGTAGACGAGCAGGAGACAGGCAGGCAGGGAAACGGTTTGAGGGCTTTCGTAATGTTGAGTGGTGTGCGTGCGGTATTGATCCAGGTTAACCCCGTCGGGACCTACACCTATGGCAGGCGGGCTCAGCCTTGCAGCTACAGTGTAATACCTCATGGTCGGCAGATTAAAGGATGAGACCTAAGGAACAAGCTGCACAACTCAACATAAAGCAACAGCAGCAGCCATGAGGAGCAGCTAACAGCGGACCCACTCTGCACCGCCGCAGCATGAGCTGGTATCCACCTGTCAGTAGCTCTTAGCTCTGAGGTGTGTGAGAGAGAGAGAGACAGGAAATACATCAGTGTGTGTTGGCTATACATTTAGTGTTTGTGTTAGATGTGTGTGTGTGTGTGTGTGTGTGTGACTGCGTGTCAGCCGCGTCCCCGTGGGCTCGCTGCGTGCCTGTCAGTAACAGTGCTGACTACGTGCTTTGTGACGGGGGACTCAGAGGAGTCCTCCGCCAGCGAAGTAGCAGCGTGGAGGAGCGGGCGAGCGTTTGATGTGCGCAGGACACAGCAGAGCAGCGTGGCACATGACTCTGCAAGTCCTCTTGAATCATCTTTCTGTTTGTTTATTTATTTATTTATTTATTAATGTTCAGTCTGACGCTTGTGGCTCAGTGGCAAGGGAAGTGGTTTTTAGCACTGGTAAACTGAACTGTAAATGTTGTAATTTGCAGCTGATTGAATGTTTTGCTGCATTGTGCGTGAATTACTTCTGCACAGGAATGCACATAATGTTTCCTGTCCAGCACATTTATATTCAGTTTTAGGTGTTTCTTTTTGAGGGCTGTTGGAAGGTCGTATTATTGCAAATTTCCCCGCTGTGGGAATAATAAAAGATATCTTATCTCTTATCTCTCTTATTGGTATATATAAGTGTGTGTGTTTATGTGTGTATGTGTGTGTGTTTGTGTGTGTTCCCCCTCCACTTAAATATGTATTTTGCCTATTGTTATTTCTCTTGGATATTTGACCTACACTGTGCAGAATGATTTATGACACTAGAAGGCTGTTTTCACACCTTAAATGTGATTTTTTTTTAACACGTGTACGTTCGAGCAGGATTTTTTTGAAATCACACCTTGGAAACCAATTTGAAACTTTCAAGTTTTCAGCGCACACACACTGAGAATGGACTTTTGTGTCGAGTAACAGGGCTGCAACTAACTATTATTTTCATTATCGATTAATCTGCTGATTATTTTTTTAAATTAATCGATTTAATCGGTCCGTAAAATGAAGAAGAAAATAGAGAAAAATGTCCACCCCAGTCTCTCAAAGTCCAGGGTGATGTCTTTAAAAGTCTTGTTTTGTCTGTCCTAAACCCAAAGATATTCAGATTAATTTGATATTAAAAGAGAAAAGATGGAAATCATTTAATTACTTTAATGATTAATCGATTATCAAAATAGTTGGCGGTTATTTTTCTGTCGATCGACTAATTGATTAGTTGAGTATTCTTTGCAGCTCTATCTATTTATCTAGTAGTTAAACTTTGAAATGAACAACATTTGCATATTGATAGATTCTGGATTTTTCACTGAGCGAGAAGAAGTAGATATAATTTTAATAATGTTTAAAGCTGAAATAGGCGAGATTGGAGCAAATATAATTAAAATTGTCCTCCAGTGTCCTCCGGTGCTTCTAACGGCATCTGCAAGATTTCACAGACCGGAGGAAAACAAGCAGTAATAGCTGATCTGATGTCTGCTGTCCATCTGCCGTCTATGAGAGCCGGCTGTCAATCACTCGCGAACTCCGACCAAACGGTCAAACTAGGCAGCGCTGATCAAATATGAATTAATATTATGTTACGTTAATGCCTATTTCTCACCTCAAATGTTTTCAGAATCATCTTGTAGTGCACGGTTTAGCTGTAAAATGAGAAAGTTTGCGACCTGGCAGCCATGTTGAGATCAGTTTGAGATGGCTTGAAGGAACAGAGCCATGAGGAGGTGCAGAAGTCTAGTTTTCTCTCAGAACACTTGAATTACAATATGCTGAAAGATTATTATGGATTTTTTGCCCAATGATGCCAAAAATATACTGCCTACTGCCACTTTAACTAATTAATTGAAGTTTTGTGGAAAAAGACATCATTCACTGAGTATTTTTATGTGTCTGAACATGTCTGAAGGGGACTTTTAAATATTTTAACCGGACAAAGATGCGACTAGGATCAACATGTTGTGTATTTAAAAAAATATGTGGGATGGAGGCTCCCCATTCAGATGCTTTTTGAGGTTTTGATGACATTAAATCTGGAAAATATGTTTTCCTCTGGTAAACAGAAATGATTCATTGTCCAGGTAGTAATATCAGACTAACAGACAAGATCCAGTACAGCTCTGACTCATTATGACCATCTATGAGCTCCCTGCTGCAGAGTAATGGACTGTTTCCTGCCTCTGTAGTCATACACTTGCTGGAAGGAGGTTCAGCAAAACATGCATTTAGATAAACCTGTGACAAGAATGTGTTTTGCATCACATATAAATGTCCATATTTTTTATTTAAATATGTGCATGCATACTGAGGGGCTTCAGTCGCTGTGTTGGAGCAAACAGATTTCAATTAAACAGAGATGCATTGTGACACAGCGATAAGCAAATGGAACATTTTAAAATACTCATTTCATTGGCGTAGTAGGCGTGACGGGAGAAAATTTGTTTTGTGTCAGCTAGGCACCCCGCGGCATTTTAGCACTGACTGAAAATGTATTTGTAGTGATTACACCTGAGAGCTGGAAATCATTTTGTATCTGCTGCAGCAGTATGCAAATAGCTTTAGACACTCCAAGAGGACGTCTTTATGTGTCTTATCTAACTGTAAATAGACATTTCTTTCATTTCTGCGTTACATTATCTGCATATCTTTGAGCTAATTCTGTTGACACGTTGATAATGAGCGAGGACTGTCTGAATGAGAGTAAAACAGCCTCTCACGCTGCGTGGATCTCAAACATGAAAGTCTTGCTTCTCTTCAGTCATTGAAAATCTATTGAGTCACTTGTAATTACCCCCCTCATGTGACACTGAATCATTCCCTGATACAAGATATTAATCTACTTGAAATAACCCTGTGTACCGATAGATGAACTTTGTACCGCACATGATGGATGAATGAACAACGTGCCGTCTCTCTGTATTTACATCTTTCTATTAAGCAGCTGAGCGAGTGTCGGCAGATGTCAACAGGAAGGCTGTGGCTGCGGCGTGTGCCTACCTGCCTGGCTCTCGGCCGGCACCTCCCTCTCCCCGCCTCGGTGCCACAGAGAAAACTAATGCGTGACGAGAAACAGGCAGGCAGGCTGAATTCTGATGAGTCCTCAGCCGCCGAGGGCTGGGAGGGAAAACAGAAGCAGGCACCTGAGCGCTGCACGCTGAGATGAGGTGGTTAGCAGCAGCGTGCAGCGGCAGCTTTGTTCACTCTGCAGTATCAGTGTGAGAAATATGTGGTGAGGGAACAATGAAGAAGAGCAGGTACAATAGCTGTTTTCTTACTTAGGATGATGGACGGAAAGGTCCTTGATGAATGCAAATGAATACTTGGAGGTATGAAAGGACTTAATGAGACTGAATGTGAAGGAATCTGTCGCCAGTAATAATTATTATTACTTTGGAATTTTCCGTACAGTATATGTATTATTTTAGATGAACCAAGGACTGCCTATTTTTTGTCTGGGGGGGGTATCTCTTCAACTTAAGCAGAAATCAGCAATTTTCCTACAAACTGTCTCTGAAGGTTTTCCTTCACTCTCTAAAAACAACCAATATGACGTGATGTGTCAGCTCGTTGTCATTCACAGGGCGTCAAATACTGACACTCAGTGTGTGTGATACCGCCGCACAAGGCACCCTTTAGTGCCTGTATGAGATGCACAGGGCTTTCCATTAACTGCAATGTAAACCCATCTGCGGCAACTCAGAGAAAATGCGCCGGAAGTGTGGTGACGTAGTTTAAAGAACAAAAACACAAGGCTTTTCATCCAGGAGACCACTGTTCATCTCCCACGTGTTACGTTTCACTTTCACTTTTACGTTTGTTCATGTCTTGTGGTCACAACGTTCAGTTTCATTTTGACTTTCCAAATTTAGTCATTTTAAGCTCAACCATGTAATTCTTTCCTAAACCTAATTTAAACTGGGCATACACTGTACGATTTTAGAAATGTTGTGTAATTCCTACTCCTACTGTAATGAGTACATCGTTTGTGATGTAAAGTCACGATTTATGTGCTCAAACTGTATGGTCCAATCGTCAGCTACGACCTGATCTACCTGTAAAATAGAAAAAAAAACATCTCCACAGGGGCCGGTGGGCCGTTCTGGCTGTTGACTGTTGTCAATAAAGATTTGTTTGAAAGCTCCGAGGCAGGTAAAGTTTGTTTGATAGCAGAGAGAGCAGACGTGGACAGTATGGCTTGTCCATTTTGCAGAGGGAATTGTAGGTGAGCTACTGTAGCTACGTTTTACTATATCTATTGTACATTGTTATCTTGATAGCTACACTCTGATTACTGTAAGAAAATGTAGAAAACAAGGCACTGACATTGGGTAATTGGGTAATTGGCTCGTGGCTCTGCTTCAACTGTGCAAGAGGAGTTAATCGGTCCTCGGTCCACCCTGTACACTGCAAGGCAAACGACGCCCGGCGAAGCTGAAATTCGGTCCGACTCTAAAATGAGTCGCGCGGCTCAAAATTCGGGCCTCAAATGGGCCGAAATCGTACAGTGTATTTCCAGCTTAAGTGGTTTTGTTACCTAAACCTAAAGTGACGCCTAGGGGCGTGACAAAGCAGCAGTATGTGACGAGTTGGGATGAGAACGTGTTGGTTATGTTTTGTTTGTTAGTGATTTGGGAGATTTTGGCTAATTCAGTTATCTAAAGCTGCTATAGTCAATATTTATCACCTGTATGTGAAAGGTGCCATTTGTAGTGATGAACTCTCAGAGAATTATCACCACACAGTTCCCCAGAGCTACAGAGCATTTAACGTCTTTCAGTTCATTGATTTGGTTTTACAGCACATAACTAAAGGCAGCATCGTTTCCATCTGAAGCAGCTGTTTTAAGCAACAAAAATCTCCGATAAACTCACTGTTTTCTACCTGCCCAGCACCAACATGTTGAGTCTTAGCAGCTGTTATTGTTTTGCCATCTACTTTTTCCAAGGTCAAGAATGAACCTTCAATCTCAGTTTCAGTCTTCTATGAGAGTACATTATTTAAAACTTAATTAATAAACCATCTTTGTGGGGCGGCTGGCTCAGGAAGGAGAGCGGTCGTCTGCTAATCGGAAGGTTCCTGCTTCGATCCCCGGCTCCTCGGAGTTTTTCAAAGCACCGTCCTTGAAAGAAAAGCTCAATTGAAACCCAAGTAAATGTTCATTCACTATTAATGTGTTATTGGAAATTGTTATGGCAAGTGTTTGCTTGCCTGCAGACACATTTCACATCGTACATGCAGACCTGCTCTGACTGCACTGACTAAAAAAACGATCTACGCTTCGCTTGCAATTAATCAGAAGTTTTCAAATTGAACACTGTCTCTTCTATTGGCACCAAATCGCAGAGCTCTTTCCAGGAAACTCTTGGGAAATTATAGACATGTAAAATAGAACATAATAATACAATGATAAATATACCAAATATATATACTGTATATATATATATAAATATATATATATATATATATTAGGGCTGTCAAACGATTTAAATATTTAATCTTGATTAATCGCACATTTTTTATCTGTTCAAAATGTACCTTAAAGGGAGATTTGTCAAGTATTTAATACTCGTATCAGCATGGGAGTGGACAAATATGCTTGCTTTATGCAAATATATGTATATATTTATTATTGGAAATCAATTAAAAACACAAAACAATGACAAATATTCCACAAACTCTCACAGGTACTGCATTTAGCATAAAAATATGCTAAAATCATAACATGGCAAACTGCAGCCCAACAGGCAACAACAGCTGTCAGTGTGTCAGTTTGCTGACTTGACTATGACTTGCCCCAAACTGCATGTGATTATCATAAAGTGGGCATGTCTGTAAAGTGGAGACTCGTGGGTACCCATAGAACCCATTTTCATTCACACATCTTGAGGTCAGAGGTCAAGGGACCCCTTTGTAAATGGCCATGACAGTTTTTCCTCCCCAAAATTTAACACCAGTTTGGAGCGTTATTTAACCTCCTTTGCGACAAGCTAGTATGACATGATTGATACCAATGGATTCGTTAGGTTTTCTAGTTTCATATGATATCAGTATCTTCACTCTAGCTTTAAAACTGAGCCCGCTACAACCTCCGAAAGATCGATTGCATTAATGCATTAAAGAAATTAGTAGCGTTAAAACAAATGTGTTAACGCGTTATTATCGCATTAACTTAGACAGCCCTAATATATACTGTATATATATATACATATATATATGTATATATATGTATATATATATGTATTTGGTATTGTCCAGTCTGTGTCTACACTAGATCAACTACATTTCTTTTGAGCACTCATGATGTATTTGAAAAATGAAAAAGAAAATGCCTTGACATCTAATACGACGTTGTGGGTTGCAGTATATACAATATACATAATACACTATGCTGATGGTAACATGTGAGCTGAGGAGCTGCTTCAGGGTTTGTTTGTCCTTCTGGAGGACAAATAGCAGCACATCTTTATGGCTGAAGGACACTAACAACTTCTCTCATACAAATCCTGTTATCTCTGCTCCACAACAATGGGATGGGCCTTAGAGAAGCGCTTATAGGAGCGCTACACGGAAATGGCCTCAGCTCCGTCTTAATCCAGCAACAGGGAGTGGGACACAGTGGGAGCGCCGCCGGGGTTTGAAAAGAGGAGCAGAGGGACGTCGTCCACGCATTAGTAGGGTCTCCTGAATATCGTTGACTTGTTGCTTCCTCTCTGAGGTTTCAGGGCATTTAGGCGCTTAAGAGCTTAAGGGTCAAAGCTAGAAATTGGGTTAATTCAGATTAGATGAGTCTGTGGTTGGTGTGGACCACCAGACTGTTTGACCGATATAAGATGGGGCTGTTTCACTTCTAGACTGGGTATAAATTAGACCTTTTAGCAGTGTTGCAGTGAGATGTAAAGGAATAAGAACAGCGTTTTTCAGCTTAGAGCTTTACAATACCGATGATGTGAGAGCTCACGTACTGTACATGCACATGATCACATTATACTGCACTCAGCACTGAAACCACTACACATAAAAGAAGCAGACACATTAGTGTTGCTTAGACGGCGCGTATCACCGCTTTTGTAATATGATCATGTAATAGATGCATAATCACATGGCTGCAGTGTGATTTACGACCGCAGAGGTTTTCATTTCCTATTTTATCTGCATGATATGGCTGCGATGAAGGCCAGATCATCTTTCATTTTGAAAGTCATCAATTATCTTGCGTGCAATATGAAGTCTTTCATCGGACTGTTTCTGGACTTCCTGTGTCTGTTGTGTCATCAAGCGTGCGTGGCTTCGAAGCGCTTTGTTAAGACAGGGAGAGGTGAAAAACAAAGATTTCTGGCCGTAAGACTGATCCGGCGATACGGCTCATTTTATCAAAAGGAATGAATAATGTCGTTAAGCTTTATAATATGTGCCTGGTGTGAAACAGCGGCGAGTCAGTCCGGGGGAAGCGCTGACAGCTAAATGGACACAGGAGAAAGGAAAATGACAGTTAAATGGAGAAAAAAAGCCTTTATCAGCAGGTGAATCTTCCATTAGGTGTGAGGCTTCTAGTAGAGGTGACTGTGTGTGTGTGTGTGCTCGGACAGAGCCGGTGGACTGAGAGGCTATTTAGGATGTCTTTTTATTCGTCCAGAGAGAGCGCCTCCCCGCTGGGAACAGGACAGCGTGTCTTGTGAGCCGATCTCTGACAGCAGCATCCGCACAGAGCAGGGAGGGGAAGGTAAACAAGGCTTTTAAAGGCCTCATTAGACTGAATTCTTGAGCGGAGAAGGAAATGTTTAATCATTCACTCCTGTGAGTTTCTGTAAAAAAAAAAAAGAAAAAGAAAATGGCTTTGCCCTCACACTCTAAAAGATATCTGAAAAAAAGTGCTCTGAATTGAGTGGCCTTGATTTTTTCGGAGCGTTTTCAGATCAAATTTCATTGAGTTTATGACAAATTGAATAGCCATTTTGTACTG
Source organism: Sebastiscus tertius (assembly GCA_916701665.1). Classification (NCBI taxonomy): domain Eukaryota; kingdom Metazoa; phylum Chordata; class Actinopteri; order Perciformes; family Sebastidae; genus Sebastiscus; species Sebastiscus tertius. The sequence goes on from CAKAOH010019974.1 coordinate 15,144, forward strand.
TTCATACTGACTGAAAAGATTTTCAATATCACATGTGTTAGGAACACAGAAAGAAAAACTTTCTTACTTACAACTTACTTTCTGACTTTCTTTTTTACACTAAATATTTTACAGGTCATAGCTGTTATTAATCTGCATACGCCTTTTATTGCACCATTTAATTTAACAGCAATTAAGGGAATTAAACTTTCTCTATGAAATAGAAACCTTGGCAACACTTCATTTTACAGGTTTGCAAATTTCATGGTAATTAGGTGATAATAACCTTCTTTGGAATTAATGCCAAATTACCCCAATATTTACCTCAAAATGTATCGAAAATTACTTTATGATAAACGTTATTTAATTATTATTTTCCGCAATTTCCCAATAGCTGGTAGTTTATTTAATACATTTCCAGGAAAAGAATACAAAGTTAATTGATATGCTTTATTTCCATGTCTGCTGATAAATAGATGATAATTAGCAAATAACTTCTTTGACATTTTTTAAAATAACTCCCTGAATCACTACATGAGCTACCAGGTTACATTTGTTTAGACAATAAGTCACACAATGGTGAGATGTGTGTCTGATCAGAAGTGTCTTCTATTAGTTTTGGTTTTCCACCTCCGATGAAGAGCAGCCGCTTCTCAAGCCTAAGGGCCTTATTCTAACCATTATATGCTATTTTAGCATATAATGGTTCAATAATGTTTAGAATAAAGTCATTTTTGAATGATGATTTTAAATAGGTTACTTGGAAATTATCACCTAATTACCGTAAAATTTGCAGACCTGTAAAATGAAGTGTTACTGAAACCTTTAAAAGTAGTATCTAGTTAGGGAAGGGAATTGATAAGGTTTTATCAATACTGATTCCATTATCAATTCACCCAACTCTCATTGGGTGGAAAAAGTACATTCAGGTTTTTAGCGGCCCGCTTTCGAGCGTTTTTTAATCTCCGCCATGGCTCCGGTCCCAAACAAACTGAAACATGATACAGTGTGCGTATGGTGTTACGTCATAGCGCATGCGTAGCTGTCGGAAAGCATTGATAAGAGGAATCGTTAGTCACGTGGGCATGCGATGCCAAGGAATTGGACAACTAGGAACCGGTTCTCGATTCCCATCAGTATCTCTAGTATCACTCTAAAGCTGCCTTCACATGAGATTTGCTCTTCACTCACAGCGTGGTATGGCGCAGAGCCTTGTAGAGGCAGCAGGTAAAATATCTCCCCAAAAAGAGCACAAGGAACGCCATTCACTGTTTCTAGGCAACAACAACAGTTGCAGCTGTTCTCATTGGTTGTGCTTTTAAAGTTCAGCGGCAACCGAGGCCAAAGTTGAAATAATTTTAACTTTGAGCACAGCGCTCTGTGGCAATTTCTAGTGGTGCGGCACGCCAAGGGTAGCGCTTCCACCTAATCGGGCGACACTTAACATCTCTCTGCATTTAACCCTAAGCATTGTAGGAGCAGTGAGCTGCTGTGAAGCACCCGAGGAGCAACTTGGGGTTCAGTGTCTCGCTCAAGGACACTACGACATGTAACCAGCGGGAGCCGGGGATGGAACCGTTAAAGGACGTTCCCTACTGAGCTACAGCCGCCCTTGCTATCCCCACAGGAAAACTATGGCACAGCCAGCACAGAGTGATTTTACTGCTGATCATGTGTAGACGGCTTAAAGTAATTCTTGACATTTGGGTACCAAATAATCTAAACTCAAACATTCATAGTCTTTCAGAGCTTTTAACCCCTACTCTTGGTCTTCTTCAGTCTTCGGTCTTCTGTATTTAAGTACTATATTTAAGTGCTTCTAATAATTCTACACTTTTACTTAAGTAAGATAAATGCAGGACTTTTAGTTGCACAGCGTATTTTTATACTATTGCTACATCAATTCAAATAAAAGATCTCATTACATCTACATCTGCTGGACGTAAGTGAAGGTCACGTGATAACGACCTGTCATATTATATGGTAGTTTGTAGATTTAATAGATCATATCTCCCCAAATCTTTGACTCACAGCATTTTGTAAACGCGTCCTGTATTTTAGATTGTGTTATGTTTTATGTCCATAATTTGTGGTGGAATTTTTGCCAGACTGTCCTCCGCTGTTGACGTCTCATCCCACCACTTTTCTTTGCTTCCACCAAAGAGAGTTTTATTTCGAAGACAGACACACACATAGTCTTTATTCAATCATCTCCGTCCACATGCAGTACGGTGACTCATGTGTGGCGGACTTCAGTCAAAACTCCTTTCTTTAGGATATAAATATAAGTCGTTGCTAATTCTATCAGATCACAGAGCGCATTGTTCCGGCAACTAACCATTATTTTAGTAATCGATTAATCTGCTGTTAATTATTCTTGATTAATTGTTTGAATAAAACTCTAGAAAACAGTTTAAGAAAGACTTTCACAATATCCTAGAGCCCAAAGCGATGTCATCAAATGATTTCAAACCCAAAGGCATTCATTTTGCCTTAATGTAAGACCAAGAAATGCAACAATTCTCACATTTGAGAACATGAACTACCATGGCACTTTTGCCTTTCATTTTGAATTCAAGGATTTATCAATTATTATATCAACTAATAGATTAAACAACTAATCGTTGCAGCTCTTTTCCTCACAGTTCTTTAAACTTAGTTACCACTGAGTGATCTCAGCAGGCCAGCTGAGCCTCTTTGGCTAAATGTGTTAAATGTTGATCAAAAGGTAAAAGAAAAGGAAACATCACGAGGGATGAAAACACTGCAGAAAACAAAAGGTTGGAAAAATAAGTTTTAAAATGTATATTACCCCTTTTGATGATCAGATGTTCATCTTTAGGAACACTGCAAACTCCTGGCGAGGGATGAATACCCTCTTTCTCACCCCTCTCTGTCCGCCCGCCCTCTCAGAGGTTAAAATTCCTCCGACCGCTCTGCATGCATGTGTGTGTATTACTATGTATGTGTATTAGTATGCACGCGTGTTAGCAGACACGGTTTCTTACCTTGTGCAGGTGGGTGCAGTAAATATTAGCTTTTCAAATGAACATGGCCACCCTCAGATATTTAAAGGCCGAAATTGAGAGGCTTTCTATTTTTTTTCTCTCTCTCTCGCTCTCTTGGCCGGCTGCTCCAAACCAGCAGCAGACAGCTCGGTCACATTCAACAAACATTAAGTAACCGTTGACTTCGGTCTGTATCTTCTACTGCAGCTCGTTTTGGACTTTGGGAAAAGGAGGAGCTGAGAGAGGGCGCTGGGTTCACCTTGAATGCAAACAAACAGATATTAGCAGAAGCCTGCTGCTCCACATAATACCACTGGGTTACTCCCAGATTATAAAGCAGTACACATAACCTGAGGACAGTAGCTATAGACATAAACACTGCACACAGACAATAGGATATGTTGCAGGGTGGCATGTGTCGTGAGCCTCTCCCTACCCTGGAGACAGACAGTGACAGAAAGCAGTGATCTTATGGTTAGCCAGCGGCCACAGGCATGCTGAAAATGAGACCTTGAAGAAACTGACGGGAGACGCTGTCACTTTTTCCGAGGGATGTCCATTCAGGGAGCTACCGCTGCATATTTCAGGATGACAGACAAGCAAGTGGCCTTTAAAACATGTACAAGCTACAGAGAAGAAGAAAAACAAGTGTTGCTGACGTAAAGATAGTGGGACAATATTGACAAAGAAAGATTATCCTCCAGGAGTTTGCCTCACCTGACAGCGAATCCGCTAATGTGCTTATTAACATTTAAGCGAACACAGAGGGACGGCATCACTGTGCTGCAGTTCAGCGTCATGTAGTCTAACATTACATCAAGGTAACAGTTGGCAAGTCAATTAGCAGAAACACAATAGAGAACTGGGCCCTACGAGTCCACGGGGCTATTTAAGCAGGAGATGCTGAATGAAAGGAGCTTTTAGTTTCCATATTGGGCAGCGTTTGGGGCTGTTTTGAGGTTTGGATTTGGCCATACGCTTTTCAGCTATTGGCTGCATTTCGGCGGCAGGAGGTTGTTTACTACGTTCAAAAAGGTTATGTGTTTTAGCGGTACATGCTGATTTTTATCGGTTTACCCTTGTTTGGATACCAGTTGCCAAGAGAGATCTTTCATGGAGCCTCTCGCTTTAAACCACCATCAGTGACAGAAAGCTTGCAGGCCACCGTGTGGTAAGACACGCTGGGAATTGTCGGTTTTTGTTGTCTGTTTTCTGAGCTTTTTGTGTCCGCTGAATGTTTCTGTAGTAGGAGGCACATAACAGAGGAAAAAATAGACTTAAAGAGGACTTATTGTGCTTTTTATCAGGTGCATATTTGTATTTTGGGTTTCTACTAGAACATTTACATGCTTTAATGTTAAAAAAATACTTTATTTATCTCATACTGGATGTGCTGCAGCACCTCTTTTCACCGTCGGTCTGAAACGCTCTGTTTAAGCTCCCGCCCCACTTCTCCAGGTCAGCTGGCCCACTCTGTTGTGATTGGTCAACCAAACCAAAACTCTTCAGACTCTACTCCAGCTCCGCTCTAACTAGCTTTGTTTGAGGTTGTGCCAAACTAACGATTATAGGCAGATATTATGCAAATGTGTTACTTGGTGACATCACCACATTACGGAAGAAAAGGCGGGACTTCAATCGAGGTGTTTCACGCAGTTCAGGAGCAGTGTGTTTGCGGGGGAGAGTAGCTCTCTTTGGCCGTGGACTTTGGGCTTTGTAACTTTGCAAACATTTGACATGCACAAAAAGCTATATAACACACTAAAAGAAAAAGCACAAAAGCATAATAGGATCTCTTTAACTCATTTTTTCCTGTTTTATTTATGGAAATATTTACCTTTTAGTCACTGATATAGATGTCATTATAGTCAGTAGAATAATATTAATGTCATTTACATGTGAATGCAAACATTTTCCACTGTTCTGACTTTTTTGTGATTGCTTACCTAATAATGCAATAATAGCAGTTTATTCAGTTACTCCTCAATATTTCAACAATAGTGCTTAAAGTTCAGATGGATGAGGAGAGGAGAGAAGAGAAGAGGGCTGTCCTAAATCCTTGTGACGCTGTGTTTCTCCTCTTCGTTTTTTTTTTTTTCCCTTGTGCAGCACAATCAGAAAGAGTCATTCATTCATGTCCAGCTGCCGGCTCGGTCCGCTCGTCCTCTCCTCGCTGCTGACAGGAAATTCTGACCTGCGGTCTCAGACGTGTACGGAGAGAAAGATGCAAAAACCTAGATGGAGAAATGTGTGTTAGTGTGTGTGCACAATGCATTCAAGGCAGAGCGAAGACGCAGGAATGAGCTGTGTGTTTGTTATACGCTTGCATCTGTGCGTTTATGTCTCCCGTGGAGGATCCTCCTGAGCTTAGATCCACCTCTTGTTATCGCTTTTCATTACCTTTCCTCCTCCACTTTATTTCTGTACCTCCACTCTCGCTCCTGTTATGCTCCTTAATTGTACTAAAATAATTTTTTTTGGGGATACGGTTGCTCAGCGGTGTGGCTTTTTCTCTGCCAGCCTCTCTGCTTTTTAAATCAGCAGCTCTCATTGCGGAGCTGGACTCTCTCACGTTAATGTAGTTGTTAACAGCCTGTGGTCACCGGGCGGTTTGTGTGGCGGTGCTGTTTGAGCTGACACGCTCACTGGAGGGAGAGAGGAAGGCTCTGAGGAAGCTCTAAACGACTGGCTAGAGAGGGACGCTGTCCCATCTGTATGTCTGTCTTTCTGTCCTCTCTGACTGACATGTTTTGATAAAGAACTAAAAGATGTAGCTAAACCAAGCGTGTTCGAATCCTCACCATCTTGACGGCTCAGGGTTTGATCACCTCGTGTTGTTGATTACAAATCAAATTCACAAAGTTGACAAGCAACAGAAAAATAAGGATAAAATGGAAATGAATGTGAATAGAAAATAAGAGTGAAACATTTTCAAGGAATAAATGAAAATCTTGTTTATTTGCTGGTACAGGTATTTTTTTCTTTCCTTTGTTCTCTTATCTAAAAACACGATAACCACCTGTGACGTCGACTTCACTTGATTATTTTTCATGTAAAATTTCAGCACTCAAAAAGTCAATTTGATCTTCATCACTATTTAATTCATCTGTGAATTGTATGAATTCTACTTGATTTTATTATACATTATAATCTGCTTATAGCACTGTATAGTTATAGTTATAATCAGTATTATTTTATAAATAGTCATAGTGCTTTATAGGCTAACAATAATCTCAACACATTATATAGCATTTTATAATGAGTTATATAAGGTCAAGTATCATAATACTTCATAATATCTGGTCACTCGTTGACATTTCTTTACAAGGATCATAGTGTATTATAATTCCCATAGTTGTAATACATTATAATATTTTTATAATGCATTATAATCACTCTTATAATGAATTTTAATGTGTAAAATGATCATTGTTTTCTTTAAATGAAGTGAAATCTTTCAAGAACAACACACAAAACTTTGTGTCATTAATTTTTACGTTACTTAAAGCAAACAATGACCACTTAGATTGACTTATAATCACAGTATTATGCATTATAAAATCGATTATAAGGCATTATAGAAAAAGATAATTATGTATTACAACTATGGGAATTATAATACAATATAATCCTTGCAAAAAAACAAATGTCAGTGAGTGACCAACAATTATGAAGTATTATGATACTTGACGTTATAAGTAATTATATAATGTGTCATGATTGTTGTTATAAAGCATTATGAATATGTATGAGTGTGTGTAACTTTAATTTTACACTGCTATAAGAAGATTATAATGCATTATACTTATTTTTATAACTATCATTTTAGACATGGGAGTCATAGAAAGTGTTACCTTCCGTCTTTCAGAGTCCAATATCAAATAAAAACAGCTTTTTTGGTTTTTTAATTGTTAAATTACGAACAGGGGCGATAAATGAAAGAATAATCTCTAATCAAATTGGTTTGGATTTATCAAATAATTTTTCATCATTGCCGTTTTCAAATTACAGCCATTTTCATTCAAATCTGCTTCTTCAGGTCTTTTTGTGTCACTTCCACATCTCGTAGTGAGAGTAGTAAGAATAGCACTCGTAGGGGGGGTGTTACTGAGAGCCACTACTGCTGTCTAACAAACGTCTTCACCTACACACCTACACATCCTCCAACAGCTCTGTGACAGTCCTTTGATATGTGATGTGGTCTAATGAGCTGTGGGCGTTTTACAAAGTTGTGACTGTTAGGTGACATACAGTACAGCTCTGACTCTGCATTTCTGCCCTAGTCACCCGAGACATCTCTGCTTCTTCTTCTTCTTCTTCTTCTGTTGAATATGTATGTTGTGTGTATGAGTGAAGTTTGGCTTTTCTGTGCAAACACAACAGATGACTGTAACTTTCAAGTGTGTGAGTGTGTGTGGTTCAGGTCTGTTAAATCCACTCCGTCTGTGTCTCTCATCTCTGCAGGAGTCGGAAGATCCAGATCCGGAACATTCCCCCTCATCTACAGTGGGAGGTCAGTTGTTTGTCTCTCTCCGTCCGTGTGCGTGTGTACATGCGTGCGTGCGTGCGATGCCCAGTTGAAGCACCAGGTAGCACATAAACCAGTCTCCCGACCATGAGTCACTATCTTTTATACTGTATTTCTCTGTCCACTTGAGTACTTGTGTGCATGTGCGCTGAGATCTACGTCAGTGTTTGTTACTGTGTGAGTGACGCTGTATCTGTGCGTCAACATCTGTAACCTCGCTGGTTACAGATGTTGTTTTTCCGTGTGAGTGTCTCTGTCGTCATGCCTGACGACTATCCCATTTCTCAGGGTTGCTACTATATATACAGGTTGTCAACACGCTCCGAGAAACCTCACAAAACTTCTCAGACCATTAAGACATTTTAAAAATACCAACATTAATGGACAATCACTCTGTTTATTTGACAGTTATAAAACGTTTTAACTTTTCAATGCAATCTGGCAAATAAAGGCACATATACCCCACCTAATTTCAGATATCCAGTCAGACCTTTATGAATAAATGGACGTATAAATCTATATATCTATCTCAAATATAATAGAATTGTTTTGGTTTTTATTATAGATTAATATCTGGAATATAACAAAATAAAACATTACATTACTAATGTAAAAAAAACAACCTTTTAACACCATAACAGCACCATTTATAATTTGAGTATAGTTTTGTATTTTGTCCATGTATTAAAACATCTGTCAATCATTTTAGGAGTTATAGCAAATTTCAATCTTGTGCTCTGAATTGAACATTTGGATTACAGATTGTACCTTTTAAAAAGCATTTACCAAGTCCCACATAAGTTCTTAGTAACTACTAGTTAGTTTCAAACTGATTTACTAACTTTGGGGCCAGTTGCATAACAATAGACCTCAGTCTTTGTCTTAAATATAACTTTAAGTCAGACTTGCTATAAGACACTTTAATTTACCTGTTGCATATGGGTGCACTATGGGTGAAATAAGACACTTCACAGAAGATAAATAATATTGCGGATATAACAGCAACACCACATCAAGTATGGGAGAAAATAACGGAGAGGTAAACAGCATAAATCCAACAGTTGAAATAGTTAGTTAAGCAATAGCTCAAAGTAATGGATAAACAGTTGAAGGGGGAGCTGTGGCTAACTTTCCTATGTCAAATTAAGTCAGTCTTAATATTTATGCAACAGACTGATTTAATCAGGTTATGTAACTGGTTCCAGGTTTCATCATTACAAATTAATAGTGCCTCAGCTAGTAAAACCTAAGTTTGTGTAAATCACAAGCAATCAACTATGTCAACAAATTATTATTTATTACAAATGTCGGTGGGAATTTGAATGAGGTTTTGAAGATCTGGTTTCACTTTGGCTCTCTACGCTGCCACTTGCTATCACTGGCCCACATAAGCACCGGGAGCACCAGACGTGTTTGTGTGTGTGTGTGTGTGTGTGTGTGTGTGTGTGTGTTTTTGCATCAGTGGCTGTAGTTGTGTCTCTAACCCACGCTCTCAATTCTCCCTCAGGTTTTGGACGGCCTTCTCGCTCAGTATGGTACTGTAGAAAACGTGGAACAAGGTACAGAACTCCTCTCACCTCCTGTTTTCTGCACATCTCATCACCATCTGGCTCCAACTGTTCAATGCATATGTGTCTATTTAGCAACACACACACACACACACACACACAGACCTCCCAGTGAGTCAAGTCTCCTGTGTGACTTGACTTCCTCGTTACCATCATCCCACACACCCATTATCTAAACATAACCCATCTTTGCATATAAATCAGCCTTTATCATCTCGTCTGTCTGCGCGCATGTGTGTCTTATGAGTTTGACCCACGGAGAGCAGCGTTTGAGGTACATGCAGCCTCTATAATAAGCACTGTGTATAGCCACGGGTCCCCTTGGCCTCAGCGTATGGATTGAAGTGGGCAGACATGGCAGACGTCCAGTAGTAATGTGTCCATATGTGTGTGTTTATGCCTGTTTGCTTGTGCGTCTGTTTTGGGGAGGTGCGTCGTGGTAATGGGGGAGGACACTCTAGGCGCCTGTGGTGAGGCTTTTGCACTGTCTGATGGAGTACGTGTGTGTGGTGTGTGTAAGTGCGTGTGTGTCAGCCTTAGGAACTTTTCGCTGTCTACACATGTGCACGAGAAGCAGACATGCACACACAGGGACAAACAAACAAATACACACACACACACACAATGTCTCTCTGTGTGTCAAAGCAGCCAAGACCAACTACCACCCACTGTACTCATGACAGGTGCTAAAAGAGAACCCAGCAGAGAAATTACTCCACTCAGAGTTTCCCAGACGCCACTGTAAAACAGCCCACTTCATCTGTACTGTATATCAGACACCAGCGCAGCATTTCCTCCTCTTTCCTCCTTCTTTAGTCCAGCTCTCCGAGTTGCACAGTAGCAGTGTGTATGATCAAAGCTTCCAGAGAGCCAGCTCGCTCGTGTATCTGTCCCCTGTCTTAGTTCGCTTTCTGTGTCTCTGTCCAACTTCCTGTCTGCCTGTCACTTTTTCTCTGCCCGCGTCCGTGCGCTCTGGTTACGGTGTGGGGGGGGG